>DF240918.1:36005-88842 GCA_000507305.1 Breviolum minutum Mf 1.05b.01 | reverse complement strand
CGTCGTAACATGGGGTGATGCACTCTATGGTGGTGACAGTTCGTCAGTTCAAGATCAGCTCAAGGGTGTGCACCAAATTCAAGCCACTTCTTTGGGGGCCTTTGCTGCCATTCTGAAAGATGGATTCGTCGTAACATGGGGTGATGCACTCTATGGTGGTGACAGTTCGTCAGTTCAAGATCAGCTCAAGGGTGTGCACCAAATTCAAGCCACTTCTTTGGGGGCCTTTGCTGCCATTCTGAAAGATGGATTCGTCGTAACATGGGGTGATGCACTCTATGGTGGTGACAGTTCGTCAGTTCAAGATCAGCTCAAGGGTGTGCACCAAATTCAAGCCACTTCTTTGGGGGCCTTTGCTGCCATTCTGAAAGATGGATTCGTCGTAACATGGGGTGATGCACTCTATGGTGGTGACAGTTCGTCAGTTCAAGATCAGCTCAAGGGTGTGCACCAAATTCAAGCCACTTCTTTGGGGGCCTTTGCTGCCATTCTGAAAGATGGATTCGTCGTAACATGGGGTGATGCACTCTATGGTGGTGACAGTTCGTCAGTTCAAGATCAGCTCAAGGGTGTGCACCAAATTCAAGCCACTTCTTTGGGGGCCTTTGCTGCCATTCTGGAAGATGGATTCGTCGTAACATGGGGTGATGCACTCTATGGTGGTGACAGTTCGTCAGTTCAAGATCAGCTCAAGGGTGTGCACCAAATTCAAGCCACTTCTTTGGGGGCCTTTGCTGCCATTCTGAAAGATGGATTCGTCGTAACATGGGGTGATGCACTCTATGGTGGTGACAGTTCGTCAGTTCAAGATCAGCTCAAGGGTGTGCACCAAATTCAAGCCACTTCTTTGGGGGCCTTTGCTGCCATTCTGAAAGATGGATTCGTCGTAACATGGGGTGATGCACTCTATGGTGGTGACAGTTCGTCAGTTCAAGATCAGCTCAAGGGTGTGCACCAAATTCAAGCCACTTCTTTGGGGGCCTTTGCTGCCATTCTGAAAGATGGATTCGTCGTAACATGGGGTGATGCACTCTATGGTGGTGACAGTTCGTCAGTTCAAGATCAGCTCAAGGGTGTGCACCAAATTCAAGCCACTTCTTTGGGGGCCTTTGCTGCCATTCTGAAAGATGGATTCGTCGTAACATGGGGTGATGCACTCTATGGTGGTGACAGTTCGTCAGTTCAAGATCAGCTCAAGGGTGTGCACCAAATTCAAGCCACTTCTTTGGGGGCCTTTGCTGCCATTCTGAAAGATGGATTCGTCGTAACATGGGGTGATGCACTCTATGGTGGTGACAGTTCGTCAGTTCAAGATCAGCTCAAGGGTGTGCACCAAATTCAAGCCACTTCTTTGGGGGCCTTTGCTGCCATTCTGAAAGATGGATTCGTCGTAACATGGGGTGATGCACTCTATGGTGGTGACAGTTCGTCAGTTCAAGATCAGCTCAAGGGTGTGCACCAAATTCAAGCCACTTCTTTGGGGGCCTTTGCTGCCATTCTGGAAGATGGATTCGTCGTAACATGGGGTGATGCACTCTATGGTGGTGACAGTTCCACAGTTAGAGATCAGCTCAAGGGCGTGCAGCAGATTCAAGCCGCTGATTGTGCCTTTGCTGCGATTCTGAAAGATGGATCCGTCGTTACCTGGGGTGATGCAGAAGGTGGCGGTGACAGTTCAGCAGTTCGAGATCAGCTCAGGGGTGTGTAGTCTAGTGAATGAATGCATCCGTGGCTCTGGAGTGTGCTTGGCAAGAGAACGTGGCACAACCCAGATCCTGGCACACATGGCACTCAAATGAAGTATATGAAATCACATGTTGAGATCTTTGAGGGTGAAGCTTACAGATGACCATAGTACCTTTGAAGTAACATTTCCTGAAATTCACTTTTGCACATGGAGTCTTTCCAAAAACTTCAGCTAAGAGCTGCATCGTTTTTCGGAGTCGATATTTTTCAACAACTGTCTTCTAAGAAATCTTCCATGTTTTTTGTTGTTGGTGCGGAAAGATCCAACATCCGAAGAAGAGAACTTAGGGGTTAGTAAAGTTTCGGGAAAATATTTCATTGAAAGACCAGGCAACACCGGGGTCCACCATAAGCACCGAAAGTTACATGGGTCCAATTTTTTAGGGCGAAACTTCAAGTGATTATGGCCTGATATTGTTGATGGAAGAAATCCGGCACCAGTTGATAGGTAGTTTATCCGGTTCTTTACAGGGTTGCATACACCCCAGGTGGTTGTTTGGGATGTCTTCCATCAACAGATATGTGTGATGTTGGAGTAGACTTCGTGGCACCTTTGTTGAATCTATTTGGGCTTGAGGCTCTATCCTTTCTTAAGGGATTCCTCCACAGGAGGGTCACGAATAGGCGCGATTTTTGGGGGTTGGAAGTGGCGTTTTCACGAAGTTTATTTTTGTGTGAAAACATTAAGGGTTGAAACGTCCAAAAGGTCCCACAAAAAGCATTTTGGTGAGATTGTTTGGAGGGGGTTGAAACGGAAACCCCAACTCTTTCCCTTTTTTGATGGGTCAAAAGCAAACTTCTTTTCTGAATTTTGGGGGAAGTTTCAATCAGGAAGTCAGAAAAGGAGTTGAAGGTTCTTTTTTTCCCGAAGTTTAACAAAGTTGCAGATTTGTCCCCTATACATTTTCGGAAACACAGCCACAGATGGTACCTATGGATCTAAATATTGGTTTCCAGGGTTTGGCTTTGATTCAGGGCCAAATCTACAACCCTGTTGAATAGCTTCCTTGAAGTTTCGATCATGCTGCAGTCATATCTGACGAGCATCCATAGGATGATTGCTCCCGAACTTTTGAGGTTCTATTTTAGTTTGCTTTTTGAAACTTCCAGATCCAAAGAAAACAAAATTTCAAACATTTTTGGGAGACATGGTTGGAAAAGACTAGGCTGTCAAGAAACACCCCAAAAACAAGTTCAATAGGCTGTAATCCCCAAAGATTTGTGACGTTCTTTTTGAAAAAAAACCTCACATATAAATCCAGTGTCCAACAAGAGGTGTTTTTGTGCATTTTGAAGATTACATCATTACATCATTGTACATCATCTTTTTGAGATTTGAATGCTGAGAATTACCTCATTTGACTAAACGCCTCTTCTCTCGCCGTGAGAAGTTACCTTTTTTCCCTAGTTGGAGGTCATGAATATCGCCTTTGAAAGGGTCACGTTTTCACCATCCCAAGAAGGTCACAAAGAATCACCTGGTCTGCATTTTTTCATCAAACGCTGGGTTTGGGGCTCACGCGTTTTTCGCTGCCTGTTTTTTTTTTTTCTGTCGATGAATGACACTTACATGCGAGTTTCGAGGCTCAACAAAAGGGTGAGTCTTACAAATCCCGTGGAAAATTAAGGAATGTCCCCCTGATTTCAGGGACCCGTTTTTAGTCAGGAAGGTAGCCTTAACAAAAACCATCCTTTTTTTTTCGGGCTTATGTTAGTTTTCATGGGGGGTTTCGCATCCCAAGTATTTTTCACGCTTAGAACTATACCACTTTCCCCAACAAACAAATCCTGCATTACTAGCTTCCCTGTTAGTTGGATGATTTTACCTAATTTTTTTTAAAAAGGCAAATCCAAAATTCGCCAATTTGAGATCTAAGAAGCCCAAGATAAAGGCAAACATTTTTTTTGGAGAATTCTCCTTTCCGGTGTTTCACATGGAAATCCTTGGAGAAAAAACCAGGGTGTCGGATTTTGATGGATGATCAAATAAATCACCACAAGGAGGAAGGATTTCAGCATGCCCAAACCTGAAGAAAAGGGATTTGTTGGGAAAAAAAGATGTCACTCTCACGGAAAAATATCCGCGAAACCCGTTTTTGTACCGTTTCTTTTTTGGGTGACGTCTTTTACCACGTATCTCTTCCCCGTGGTGACACGTGGCACCAGTCTATGCACGCTATGCTGGCGACTTCTTAACCACCTTGGAATTGCGTGTGGAAGCTGAAATTCGGGGTGTTTTTTTGGGGGGAAGGAGCGGGGAAGTACCCTCCCGAAAACTAGCATGACATTGGAAATCAAATGGTGGGTTCTCCATAACCATGTTAGTTTTTGGGGAATTATTTTCAACTTGAATTGTTGTCAAACACTTCAGGTATTTTGTTGGGGGTGTGAAGAAAAAAGATCAAATTCATCATCATCATCATCATCATCATCATCATCATCATCATCACCATCACCCACCGTTTTTCTATCCTTTTTTTTCCACCTGTTCGTAGAATCCCGGAACTTCCAACCCTCGACCCCGTTGGGGATTTTTTTGGGGCGACCGCGACCGCTAAGTCGACACGTTGCAGAGCGATCTGCTCTTCGCTGTGGGCTCTGTAGCCTTCGTCTTGCTGTGTACCTTGAAACGGCGTTGCGTCGGGTCGAAGAGGATGAGTGGATGAGAGGGTTGAGGTTGCGACATGGGTTGGTCATGAGTCGTTAGGGTTATATAGTCATTTATGTAGAAAAAAACAACAAAAAAACCTGAAGGGTGGTTGGTCAGTTTCAAATAGGTGGATATTAGTTTACACAATTTCGAGCCGTTTTTTTGGGGGAAACAAAACAGCTTGCCGTTTCTCAATTCGTTTTTGGTTTTTGGAATTGATGACAAGGCTCGTGGAATTTTCTTGGGAAGCGTTAAGTGGTTTCACCACGATACTAGTTTTGGTCATGCTCCCTTTTTGTTTATGGTAGACTGACATCAATGGCAGACTTTTGCTACGTGGTGGTTTCACATATTTTTTTTGGAATTTTCACCCCAGTTGGGGGAAAAACCCTACCCACAGAAACGGCGAACCGAGGGTGAAGGTAAAAGGCCCTTTAAGTCATGGGTGATCAGATCCATTGGGGGCTGTGGATCGCCCTGAAACTAAGATATCCCATCCTGGTTTTTGATACTTGATAAATGGGATCCTTATTAAATGACATAAATATCAAATAGCCTCCCTGAAACCAACAACGAGTTTACCCCTGGAAAATGATGGGAATGGAAGACGGCTTTCCTTTTGGGTTTTGGCCTATTGGGGGGAACTGTTTGGCTTTGGGGAGGGGACTGATTAGCACAAACTCTTGTGCATAAGCCACACGAAGATGATCTTCAGGTCTGATACTTTCGATTCCAAAGCTCCACAACAACAAAACACACAACTATCTCCACTGGACATTTGGAAAAACACACACATCTTTTGGCCAACTGAGAAGTGATCAATCCTGGCTGGTTGGGTTATATAGGGGATTATAGTACCAGATTAAATAGGGATTTTATGATCAGCCATATGAACGGATCCCGTCGTGAAGCAACCCAGGGCTTTGCATGGTTCATGTCCAGCCAAGGATTTTTTTGTTGATCCAGTTGCTCAACTGAAAAAAAATCTCAGACATGAACACCCTTGGTGCTTTCCATGGCCAGTCAACCTACCCCCCGTAACGCACTCCCCCCAGGAATAGCCGGCCTTATGATCAGGGCTTGATAACTTTTCGGGGTGGTGGTTTCAAACATGTTTTGTTTTCACCCCCTAAACTTGGGGAAATGATGAAAAAATGACTTGCACATATTTTTAAAATTGGGTTGGTTCAACCACCACCTACCAAGTAGTAACCATTGGTTTCCCTTAAGAAGGCCTGCCACAAAAGCCCAGGATCCCAGGGTTACGTTGACCAGCCATGAACCCTGGGAGTTGAGGTCTTTGGTTCCAACTGCAAGCGGTTTGGCTCAGCTTTGCAAGTGCGGAAAACTCGGGATTTCTGGGGTTGGGGGGTGCGTTTTGGAGGTTCCAAACAAGTGATCATAGATATTAGATATAGAGACATGTATACAATACTAATGTAGTCTATATGTCATATCTATATCATGTATATATATACATATATTCTATATTTGGGTAAATGATCAACCAATTAGTTTGAGGTATTCAGTTTGACCTGTCAGGGAAGGTAAGGCATGGAAGGTTGGAGGGGGAATTAGGTTGGGATGGTTTTTGGTGTGATAGGGATGATCACTTGAAAAAACAACCCAGAATAGGCGTCATCAACATCGATTCACCAATTAGCCGTTGGTGTTACATTGATGACGTGACTAGTCACGGAACTCGGGAAGTTCACTAATTACATAACCGTGAAACACTACCAGATATCTACTTTGGCCAATCTTTTCCTGTACGTTTTTTGTGAAAGAGGAAATCTACTGTTTTGGCTGAAACAACTGTACAAATTTTCAGCCATGTACTTCGGCAATTTGCCTACGAGATTCGCCGTTTCAACAGAAAAAAAACTACCTCTCCGTCGTTGTTCCTTCATGAAATGGTCCATGGTTACCAAGGTCTTTTCATCATCCTCCTCTCGTTGCCAATTGCATATGTTCGCCAACTCAGTTATGGGTTTCTGGGAGAGGGGTGAAAAGTTGGCTGGGGGGGGTAGAGTGGTCCCTGTTAGAGTGGGCAATTTGTAGATGTGCGAATGTTTTGTAGCCGCTGCGGGTAGAAAATATCTTGGTATACTGTAAATGGCACGGAGAGGAGATGCGCGGCTGTAAACTTGTATATTGGAGATCTTCCCCAACCTAGGATCATGGTAAGAGTGATTGCTGACTGAAACAAATGTGATTATCCTGTCATTGTGAACGGGGATGACAAAAAAGTTGTAATGCATGATTTAGTGAAAGCCAAAGGTAGTATGGAGACAACCCCCACATTTTCTCAAAAGATATCTATATACACGTTTGTTTTCTCATCCAAAAACCCTAGGCTTCCACCACCATTGAAATAATGGGTTGTTTCCCCAATTTCGATGATGATTAAAACCCTTAGGGTTCATCAATGGTAGTTATATAAATCCACCCATTGTTTTAATGGTGGGAAAGGAAAACTCCAGGGAAAACCCAGGATTTTCCCCGCCAAATCTCCATCAAAAACCCCGAGGTTTTGACACCCGCAGAGAAGCTGACGGTTTCTTGGTTCAGCCAAGTCTCGCGAATGTCGTGGCTCGTGGTGAGACGTGGTTTTTGTGAGGGAAAAAAACTCGGATGAAACCAAAACAAATAGCTAGCTGGTGGTTTCAATTATTTTTTATTTTCATCCCTACTTGGGGAAATGATCCAATTTGACTAATATTTTTCAGATGGGTTGAAACCACCAACCAGATAGTTCAACACCCTTCCAATTCATTGACCGAAATAAAAGCATCCTCCCGAAAAAAAACCCAGAGATTTTTATTTGTGTTTGTTTTTTTGTTCGAGAAATGTAGTTGCGAAATGTCCTAACACATTTTTGGAGAAAGAGGGGCTTCAAGTGGTTTCTAATGGTTGCTTAGTGAGGACTTTTTTTGGTTTTAGTTCGGGAAATTTGAGGAGAAATCGTGTGTAAAATGTGGCAGGGTTCAATGTGCACTGTGTTGTCGCAAGGAAAAAAAATCATAAGGGACAAACCTGGTGATTGAAGTGATCAATCACTCAAAAATATAGTTTGTATCATCACCCAGGACCCTTTTGGGATATTCAATGGATGTATTGGTAGACTATTTCAACCTTATTTCGTTCTTTGTCGTGAAATACCAGACGAAAGGTTAAGGAATCTATTCTGGGAACTAAGTTTATATAATCCATTCATTTTGATGAAGGGAACCCTAAGCTTCACGACATCGTGAACCAGTGTGAATCGGCAGGACCGAATACCCTCCGCACCTGAAACACTAGGAAGACGCGTTTCCTTTTGGGGTTTCGGCCTCCTGGTGCGAGCTGTTCATGTTGGGGGAGTGTAACCTTCACGTTTTTTTTTTGGGTTCAAAAAACACCGTGGTTTCTTTTTAATCCGATCCNCGCTAACCTGAAACACTAGGAAGACGCGTTTCCTTTTGGGGGTTTCGGCCTCCTTGGTGCGAGCTGTTCATGTTGGGGGAGTGTAACCTTCACGTTTTTTTTTTTGGGTTCAAAAAACACCGTGGTTTCTTTTTAATCCGATCCACAAGCCCTCCATTGCTTCCGGAATCATAGCAAATCCCATTGTGTTTCCTGGCAAATACCATCAAAATGATGGATGTTCCAGCCATTATGTCAGTTTACCTGAGAGCGTAACATGTTTTTTCCTCTGATGTTGGTGGAAGAACTGTGGAGGTTGAAGGTGTGTGCATAGCATTGTTGCATTGTTTGGCTGCAAGTTTGTCTGGATCGATATAGTTTTTGTGACAAGTACAGACCACCCTGCAAGGTGCGAAGTTGCTCCTTGTCCCACCCAGGACGACATTATCATCCGACATTTTCTAGGCCTAAAAGGCATCCCGGATCCCCTATTGGCTAAAACCCTTCACTTTTTTCTTTGCCACGAGTGTTGATCAATTTTGGGCATCCCCCAAAAGCGATAAGCACCCATGTGTTAGCCGCCTTGCCGAAGCCCTGGTTCCTAGCGGGAAAATGATCGAATTCACGTTCATGGAATCCGCTGACAAACAGGTGGGAATGGGCAGGACCCAATGCATATGTTTTACATTCCAGGTGAAAAAAAAATCGTAACCAAACTTTATCCCCTATTTGGAGTGTAACAAACTTCTCCCTTGAGTTCGGGTCATGTAAATTAACCATCCCCTCAATAAGGTCATTTTTACGCAGCAATTGCCAGGTGTTGCCCTTTGTTTTGGATGAATTCTGAAATGCGGTCAAATGAATCAAGAATCAAAATCCAAGGTGACTTCATTCCTGGCTCTCTTTTTGATCGTGGGCATTGGCACGGAATCCCCAAGTGGTGGTCTGAACCGAACCGGATACCGAAGCGGCACAAAGCTGTCATCCTTGTGTCAACTTGACTTTTTTGTGTCTAAAGCGATACCAAATGAGATGGGTACGGTTAGATGTAGATCTTTTAAACAGATCCTAAAAGATCCTCCGATTTTTTTTGCTATACAATTGTACATGCTTGATGTTTTGGATCTATACAGATCCGAACAAACAAACCAACGAATGAAATAAGAACAATAAAACTAAAACAAAAAACTTGAATCCCATTTTGATTGGATTCAGTGCAGTTTTTGCGATTGTTCTTAGCTCTGATCCTTTTTGATTGGTACTAAGATGATAGGTCTAGGATCATGCGGGTGATTTACACAGACTGTGATTGTGAGGTTCCTTACGGCCCACTTCCAACGTCCAAGAGGTAGTTTAGAAGTAAAGATCCTTTTATTTCATGGATTTTCCATGTCGCTTGGTGAAATATGATGAAGTCCTCCTAGCTAATTTTTGCCATAAAGCTGCGGGGAAAATAATGAAAGGAAATCCACATGTCCGTTCACTGGGATGCAGAATCCACGGGTCTTGAAGCATGAAGATATCTAAACTTGACCTTGTCCAAGGTGATGTTTGACGGCTTCTACCGTGGGTTAAATCAACAGTTGGGCAACACCCTTTGTGCTGAGTTCAAAACGTCAAAACCGCTTCAGGTTCCAGTTTATGTTGATTTTAGATGAATACTGACAAGTTCCAGAGCACAATCAACATCTCAGTTGCCATGTTGGTTCACCCACAGCTTCGAAAAGGACGTCTCTGATGGTTGTGTTGAAACGAAAGATTCTTAAAGCTTGGAGTGCACCTTGTGGTACACCTGTACTCAATGCGACTTTCCGCCATATTTCCGTGCGAGGTCGTGACACAAGATCGATGGGTAAAAAAAGGAAGGAAAACATCCAATTTGATAAGAGTTTGCCATGTGAGAGTGGCAAAGTCCGGCAATCTGTAGAGTTTTTCGAGGTGAAGGGAGCAGAAGGGACTGATGTGATGAGCTATGTGGCAGCTATCAGTGGTCGATGGCATGGTAAATGGCAAGAAGCATTGAGCTTGTTTGAGTCTGTGAGTCAAGCAAGGCTCAGTCATACTGTCATTAGCTACAATGCGACGATCAGTATGCTGAAAGACAGTAGCCAATGGCAAAAAGCAGTGAATTTGTTTGAAGCAATGCCGAAAGCAGAAGTCATTCCTGATGTTGCTAGTTACAGTGCAACCATAAGAGCTCTTGGAAAAGGTAGTGAATGGCAACACTCATTGAACTTGCTTGCCGTGGTGCAGAAATCAAAGCTAAGTCCTGATGTTATTAGCTACAACGCAACAATTAGTTCTTGCAAGAAGGGCGGTGAATGGCAGCAAGCTTTGAGCTTGTTTGAGACGATGCAAATCTCTCAAATCAGCCCTGATGTCATTGGTTACAGTGCCACCATAAGTGCTTGCGGTAATGGCGGTGAATGGCAGCGAGCATTGAGCTTGTTTGCGAGAATGCAGGATTCTCAAATCAAACCTACCGATATTATTTACAATGCCACAATCAGTGCCTGTGGGCAGGGCGATGAATGGCAGCAGTCATTGAGCTTGTTTGAGGCAATGCCGGCTTCTCAAATCAGACCTAGCGTCATTGCTTACAATGCTACAATCAGTGCTTGTGGCAATGCGGGTGAATGGCAGCGAGCATTGAGGTTGTTTGAGGTAATGCAGAACCGTCAAATCAGACCTGACGTTATTGGCTACAGTGCCACTATCAAGGCTTGTGGGAGCGAATGGCAACGATCATTGATCTTGTTTCAGGCAATGCAAGCTTCTCTCATCAGCCCCGATGTCATTGCTTGCAATGCCGCTATCAGTGCTTGCGGGAATGTCGGTGAATGGCAGCAGGCATTGAGCTTGTTTGAGGCAATGAAAGCTTCTCAAATCAGCCCTGATGTCATCGCTTACAATGCTACAATCAATGCTTGTGGCAATGGCGGTGAATACGAGCGGGCATTCAGCTTGTTTTTGGCAATGCAGGACTCTCAAGTCAGACCGAACGCCATTGCTTACCACGCCGCTATCAGTGCTTGTGGGAATAATGGTGAATGGCAAGAAGCTTTGAGCTTGTTTGAAGCAATGCAGGCTTCTCAAATCACACCTACGGTCATTACCTACAGCATCACAATGAGTGCTTGTGGCAATGGTGGTGAATGGCAGCGATCATTGAGCTTGCTTGAGGCAATGCAGGCTTCTCAAATCTGCTCTGATGTCATTGGCTACAGTTCCACTATCAGTGCTTTGGAGAATGGTGGTGAATGGCAGCGAGCATTGAGCTTGTTTGAGGCAATGCAGGCTTCTCAAATCAGCCCTGATGTCATTGGCTACAGTGCCACAATCAGTGCTTGTGGCAATGGCAGTAAATGGCACGGAGCATTGAGCTTGTTTGAGGCAATGCAGGCTTCTCAAATCACACCTAATGTCATTGCTTACAATGCCACAATCAGTGCTTGTGGGAAGGGGGGTGAGTGGCAGCGAGCATTGAGCTTGTTTGAAGCAATGCAGGACTCTCGAATCAGCCCCAACATTATTGGCTACAGTGCCATGATCAGTGCTTGTGGGAATGTTGGTGAATGGCAGCAAGCTTTGAGCTTGTTTGCAGCTGCACATCATGAAAGGGAGGCGAAAAATAGCGATATTGGCCTTCACAACGTTGTACTTGACAGCCTTCGAGTTTGTGACAGTAAGACCCTTGCAGGGCATATATTCACGTATCATCTCTTGCCAATTCTCAAGACAACCAAGATGTTGAAAGATGAAGATGGAAAGCGCATCATTGATCTTCATGGCCTCTCGGAGGAATCAGCAACATTCGCATTGAAATGGTGGCTCTCCAGCATCATAGTTGAAGATTTGATCAGGCAAAAAAAACTTCGATGTATCATCGTGACGGGTTGGGGAAAATCCCGCAGGATCTGGAAACAGTCAGATCTTCGTGCTGTCGTTCTGAAGATGTTGAAAGACCTGCAGTTTCCTGCCACCATTGGCCGTGAGAACCGCGGAAGGGTTGATGTGTTTTTGAAACATCGACATTTGCCAAAGCTACAAAGTCTTGGCAAAGTTTTCGAAAGATGAGAGCCCTGTTTTTTTTGTGGCTGATTTTGGCATTCAACCTTTTTAGCGTCAAAGAAATCGGCAAACATTTGCTGAATTTCTTGGGCGTGTGCGAATTCTTTCGTTTTTGTTTTGCGCCGTCAACAATGCAAAGAAGCTCAAGATCATTTGATCTTTTTTTGAAGCATTCATGGCACTTGTTGCAAATGTGTTCACTGTTTTTCCTCCCAGAAATTGGGCAACAAAAGTCCAATGTGTGGATTCGGAAGGCTGGGAAAAGTGAGAGAAGATGGGAAGCCTCGCGAGTTTGAAATCAATGACCCTAGATTGATTTATCCCATTAGTTACAGGGTTTTGTACCTCATAGGTGGTTGTTTGAGATTTCTTCCACCAACAGTACCCTTTGCAAAAGATCACCTGGGTGATGTGGGGTGGTTTTGTTGTTATTCATGAAGCCAGGATGCAACTCCGATCCGAATCCAAGCGAAAGATGACATTTTGTAGCCACGGTGAGAGTTGCGCAAGCGTTGGCTTGGCGGGAGAAGGGAAATTCCTCAAATCTTTAAAAAAGTTGGAATAATTTGAGTAGGTCCAACTAATTTGAGTAGTAAAAAAAAACCACCAGCTGATTCAATCAAACTGACCAAACTTTGATTTTGATCCCCTACTTGGGAGGTTACTAGTTACTAGACTTCACCCTTTGAGTTAATGGTTACTTAAACTCACCATCCAAAAAAAGGGCCACGTTTTTTTTGCAGAATGGCCAGGCATTTTTTTGTGGTAGTTTTGGTGTGTGTTTTCCCAGGCAAAGTCTCTTGGGAGTCAAATCATTTGATCGAAACCTAAGGCAGTGACACTGTCTTCGTCTACGCCGACATTTGGGAGCAGGCTCTCAATGATTCTGAATCAAAAGAAACCATTTTTTTGGGGGAGGGTGGGTTGGGGTTTGGTGAGGTTGATTTTATTGGAACATCTTTGAAGAGTCTTCCATTTTGGGTGTTGTGACGTTGGCATACGCAAAAATCATGATCAAAATCTTGCACATAAACGAAAGGTATACACTATTCACAAAATGCCTCACCCTTGAAGCCCTCCCCCGCAAAATCAAGCCTGAAACAGCAAGCCTACAATAAAAAAAGATCAGGTAAGGCCAAACATGAGGAAAAAAAACCATGGGCCCAAAAATCCAGCATTGGTGAATCCCAGATTTTGTGAAGTTGGACGACTCTTCCACGCATTGTTGCCAGCCGCAGGAAGCGCATTTACCAATGGTCCTGCCGGGCATGAGTTTGTAAGGGATCCACCATGGATAACCATGGGGAGTTTCCTGCCGGGGAAGAAACGGGGGAGGAAAGGTTCCATTGCTAGCATGTCAGAAGCTCCAATAAAGTTGATGTTTTGACATCGGATGGTTTAGCTAACAATTCGCTAACAATTCGCAACTGTGGGTTGATGGCCAAATTATGGGAATACCTTTTATTGATTCATAACACATTTCTTCTGATCAGCAGTTTTTTTGTGTTTTTTTGGACCCTGGACTCATGTGACAAAGAAGCGGAAAAGGGTGAGAGGCCTTTGTCACAATAGAAACCTTGATTCGTCAACCTGAAGTTGCGTCTAATCAAGAAACCCAAGCTTTCGTTGATAAACTATAAAAAGGTTCTGATAGAAACTCAAGAAACTTATATACGTGTATATATATATATATAAATGTATATGTGTAATTTCTACATGCATCTGTAAAAAACCATGAGTACAGGCTATTTTTGTAGGAATGGAACTTATGCGGTCATCTATTTAAGTCAAATGGTGTTGCTGCCAATGCTCTCCACGCACGAATCTTCAAGTTGTGTTGTGCCAAAAAATCCCTAAAACCAACACCAAATGCACCAGTGAACATGTCAAAATGTGGACTTTGTAGTCTTCTACTCGACGTCATTGTGCTTTCCTTTCAAGAGAGGTTGCTTTTTTTGTTCCTGGTGTTTTTTTTCTTTTCGGAGTTTTTTATTTTTCCAAAAAATGTTTTTTTTTCTTCCTTGGGTGTAACAAAAGCCATGTTTTTCCAAAGTTCCACTCCCAACAACTACCATGTAGCTTCACCTGAAAAGTGGGGGGGTGGGAGCTTTTTCCTGCGAAAAAAAAGGAGGAGATGAAACCGCGCGGCTTGGAGAACGGAATCCTTTTCAGTTGAACCTATTCCTTCAACTCTCGGGGAGGTGAAGGGGTTGCGGAAACAGCCAGGAAGATCGGATTCCTACGGTACTCCTTTCTGCTGGTGTGAATTGTGAGGAGTCTCAGGAGTCTCAAAAAAGATGGCAGCACCTTGGGAATGGTGGGGTATGTTTTTTTGGGCGGGGGGTTGAAATGCTTAGGTTTGGGGAGTATAGGTTAGCTTAGGTTGAAATACAGTAACATACCCAATTTCACCTGCAACAACTCATACACAAACTAGAAAACCTGGTTATAACCATGGCATTTTTTTAAAAAACCACCCCTGAGAAAGCAACTATCAACCCATGCATTTCACATAGGTTAAACAACTAACTTGCAAACTCATTCATCCTAAGTGAACTTAGGGTGGACATGTTTCTCGGACTTTGCAGGTACTTTTGTTTGGAAGGTATGAGGGCTAGAGTTGCCTGAAACAACAGCCGCATTGGGATTGATTCCTGGAGGGCTAGATTCGCCAAAAATTGAAGGGGTCTAATTGATCAAACAGGACTACTTCGCATAGAAAAACAGCTACATTGGTGAATCATTCCTTAGGGATGGCCTTATTTCCTGGGGGACTGGCATTGGGAGGGTACCAAAGATTTCCCCATGGGAATTTTTGTTGCTGAGGTTTAGCAACCTCACTAACGACCTCGGCCAGTTTTCTAGCGAACTTGGCGAGTGTGTCTTGGGTGGAAACTTTGGAACCGGGGGGGAAAGGCCGGGTCCGGGGTTGGGTTCAACGTCGTTTTTTTTTTTGGGGGGGGGAGGTGGATGAAGGCTGGAAAAAAGGTTGGAGTTTTTTTTTTGAGTTTAGTTGTTGTTGTTGTTGATGTTGTTGATGATGTTGATAATGATGATCTTGTTGTTGTTGTTGTTGTTGTTCTTATTCTTGTTCTTGTTCTTGGTCTTGGTCTTGTTCTTGTGTGGGGGGAGGGTGGTATATACTGTAATTCGTTTTTTCTTTGTTTATTGTTTGTTTTTGTTTCTGTGTGAAGGCATGACTCTTGAGGATGGCTTGGAGGAAAGTGGAGTCCACATGAGCCTTTTTGTTTGCCAGGATTTTATATACTCAAATTTTATGTACTCAAATGTGTTTTGCATAATTGTTTTGCAGGATTTTGTATACTTAAATGTATGTATATATTATATACATACAATTATAGAGACACAAAAGAGTCATAGTCCCATTTGAAATGTTTGATAATGTTGGAATTCTACAAATTTATCCCACTTCTATTGATGAATTTCTGGGAAAAAAACCATCTCCCCACATCCCAGTTTGTTGGAAGACTAGCTCACTCGTACCCCTGAGGTTCTACAACCTCTCCGGGAGTTTGGTTTCTTCATGGGTTGGGAAACCTGAAACGATTGGACCGAAGGGGTGGGGTTTGGAGAGATGATTTGGATGGGTTTTGTTATGATTTGGATATGAAACCCACCATATTAAAAAAAACACACAATCCGTAGAACTAACAGAAAGTCCCTAAAAAATGGTGGGGTTTTCAATCTCCAGGGGGCGGGGGTGAACTGTCAGTAGGCGAGTTTCCCCTTCCCAAGATGCTGGCAATTGTGGCAAATGAAGGTGAAGGATAAGAAGCATGCCAATCCTATGTTTTTTTTGTACTTGGATGATCATGGCACTGACTTTTGTATGTGGTTTATATAAGCAACCGGCTTGAAATCGCTTTCCAGTACGACTGTTTTTGTTTTCAGCCGCAAGTGGTTTATATCCAGAGGTCCTAATCAGTTACAAAGCGGCTTTGGATCATCCAAGTAAACATTTGTCCGAATTCTTGAGCCAAAAAGTTTTTTTTTGGAAATCGAACTCATGGTCATCGTTTTCCAACGACCAGGAGATTCTCCGTTTTGGTAGTGAAAATTTACCCATGGCACCCATGGCACCGCTGAGCCAATTTTAAGTCCCAAAACTTGCTTCTGCAATGATCTCATCATAAGCTAACTAAAGCGTCATCTCCAACGTTTCCGCTCCTTGTTTTTTGTGGAGAAAATTTCCGAAAAAGGGAGAAACGCACCATTGAGATCCAACATGGATGTATGTCTGATGATTTATTGCTCTTCAAAACCACAATCATGTATGCACCAAGGAAAACCAGGGGGTTTGGGAAGATGAGTTTAGTCTCCAAAAATGGTCATTTTCCATTTCCATGATAGTTGGGGAAAGAGCCGATTCAATGATTCCTTCAGTTCATCATCGAATTTTTTCAAGATGATTTCCCCATCATCGTCTCTATAGTCTATAGTCGTTGTTGGCATTTTTTTTCCGTTTCCAGCTTTGCCAAAAAAAACACAGCTACAAATGACAACGAACAGCGCATGGACTTCATCGTAAGTCTATATTAGCAGAAGGCTGCTTTGTGAAGAAATTCTCACACAAAATGCCTTGACTCAAGACAACTTTGAAGTTTTGTTTTGTTTTGACTCAATTTTTCTTTGTTTTTTTGTTTTCCAATTTAATTGGTATGGTTTCAGTTTAGGGGACACAAAAAAAATGGGTGGGGATGTTGGAACCTTTTGCCAAATTTGTTCAAAAACGACATTTTTGGATCATTCATGCCATGACTTGCCAAAAACGCCGCCAGGTCTGTGTGTTTTGTGGTGCTTCGCCCCTTGGTCAGAAGAAAGGTCAAAACTTACAAAATCTATCCACAAAAAACATAGGTGATAACAAGTTGATGGTTGTTTTGAAATTAGGTAATAGAAACCCCAGTGGATATGGAACAGTATCCCATGTCTTTTTTTAACGCCAGGTTTTTGTCTATGTTAAGTTGGTGATTTGAAGATTTCTGAACCAGCAGCAGTAGCAAGAATTCATGGATGGATGAATTTCATCATTGATCATAATTTCGGGATCGAGACCCCACCCTGTCATAGTGGTCACCAGGAGGGCTTTCATTTTTTGTAGGGGATTTCTATTAAAAGATTCACTTGCCACTGAGAAGGGGTTTCCCATCCCAAAGCATGCATATGATTCATTGTGTATTCATTCATCCAGATTTTATGAGATGAATTATTTTCCTGCTGTTTTTTGTTGTTGGTTCAGATTTTTGACTTCAAAAATGACTTCGACAATTGTCTCAAGTAAGGTGTTTCTGATCCTTGAACTTTTCTTTATCGTCTCGGTGATTGGTGTAGAAAAAACACTTGGGGACATTCCATTGGATCGACATGTCCAACAATTTTTTGTTAAACCCTCCCTGAAACTAACCTGACATAGCACCTGAAACACTCGGGTTGCTTCAGATGTATTTCCTTTTGGGTTTCGGCCTACTGACAGGTGCGAACTGTTTAAGTGAAAGATCCCAAGCAAACATCAAATCACTCCAAAATTAAAATTCATAAAATCTCATCCGATGGAGCACCAGAATCTTTTCAAGAGATTCTAGAGTGACATGGCTTTATCTTTCCCTCTACGGTGCTTTTAGCCATTACGATCTAAGTGTCAATGCGTGGCATTGAGACCGTCAGTTCGTCAATTCGTCACTTGGTTAGTCAGTCAGTTTGTTTGTTTGTTTGTTTGTTTGTTTGTTTGTTTATAAGTTAGTTAGTCACCTAGTCAGTTTGTGAGTTCGAACCCCCCTCTATTTTGGAGGTATCACTCCATGTTGTATATATATATATTTTTACTCATATATATATATACATATATGTTTGGATTGATGTTTGTAGCACCAATTCATGATAGCTTTTCTCACAACTTTGCATCTCCAAAAACTTCCGAGGTGCTCATTACGCTGTACCTTCCGTCCCTTTGGTCTCCGGGGGGGTGGTGAGGTTTGTATGTGAATGATCAGGTTGGTTCAAGTGTGAAATATGAATATGGATATAAATATTGCGACTATGTATATATATATATATGTGTATGTATACAATACATGTATATACATGATATGTAAGCATGCTATTTTTTGGATACACCAATGCATACGTAAGAAACATATTCATGCGTTGCAGCCGCTTGCATTAACAACGAAGAAGTCAAATTTCGGGTTTATTTGAAGTTTGCCCAAAACAATCACCAAAACAGCGTAGTTTCCTATCTTAGGAATCTGTGATTAGAAGCCGAAAAATCATCACTTGAGGGTATATGCCGATGACGTAGGCGATTGAATCACCAACCATGTAACCATGAAGGATCGACCAACCTTTTTGTTGCATAGATTTTAAGTCAATTTGCCAGCCATTTATTCATAGGAAAAATGCTGGTACCCTTAGGATGGTACCCTTAACAATCAACCCCATATACACCTCATAAAGTGGGTATTTATTGGGTATATCACCCTTTAAAGGGCTCCTTGGGGGGCTTAAACAGCTAGGGTACCACCCAAGGGTACCAGCATTTTCCTAATGATTTATCTTGTCTTCATTTGGGCATTTCAACGTAGAAGACCAAGCAGATACTGAGTCTTCGAACAGGAGTTGGTGGGTGAAGTTTTGGAACAAAACAAGAACAACCAAAACACACCCAATCCAGCAAAATCGCATGTTTTTGTGACTGCCACGCAACACCGTTTTATGAACAACTTTGGTGTGTTTTTTTTGTGCCTGAAGAATCGTGGGTTTTAAAGTTGGGAGCTTCGCTTTTTCCGGACCTGTGAACCCCACAGTTTTCGGTCGAGACGAATACTGAGGCCTTTGTTGGTGATCCAGTCCAGATCCAAACAGAAAAAAGTGGATCCCAACGAGGCTGACAAGCTGAGACGCAAAGATTGAACGAGAGAAGTTTTCTGTCTAAAAATCAAAGGATTCTTGGGGAAGATTCGGATTTTTTTGGGAAGCTCTTTTGTTGAAAATACCATGGATGAGACTTCGATCCATCTTGTTGAAACTTCGATTTTCTTTGTGAAAATTATTTGGCCCTAGACATCCAAATATCTCCTGAGATTTGGTCTTCTTAGGTATATGTTGAGGTTCCAAATAATTACCAAACCTCAGCAGGTGTTTGGATGTCTAGGGTAAGATGTGAGCTGCCAAAAGCCAGGCATTACCACCGGGGCCCTATGATGGTGTGCTGCCTGTTGGGGCATCCCAGCCCAAAAATTGGAACAGGGAGGTTAAGTCCCAGAAACGTCATCCAGGTGCTGTAAATGAAAAAATAGTTGAGTAATCAAAGTTGCACTGTTTTTCTGGTTTTTTGACCACTGGTGTCAGCTGTAAGCGGGTTGGAACATTGTGACAAGGTTGGGTTTCTCTACTGACTCCCCAAAAGTTGAGAATTAGGCCAAGATGACTGTTTCCTTTTTCAGCACAACATTTTGCTACTCAAAATGGTTTAAGAAGCGGAGTTTCCCAACTTTTGGATTTGATCATTCAGTTTAAGGAATTCGAATAAGATTCACTGAGAACTGTGGAATATGATTTCTCTATTACATAAGTAATACATATACCTGTATTTTTATATACATATAAATGCATATACATACATACGGATATTTTCTCTCCCAAAAGGCACTTTTGAGTCGATTGTGGGTCGTTATTTTTTGGACAAGGTTGTGTTTTTTCAACGGGAGACCGCAATTGGAAAACACCAGGTTTTTGGAACGTCATGACATGCGACTCAAAACTTGGTGGAAAAGCAAAAAATGATGGCATTTTATCTATGGTCATTCTTACTTGAGTTTTTTTTGCTCAACATAACTTGTGCATTGTTTTTTGGGGTTCGTGATATTTCATGACCCCTGTATCAGCTAATGAAAGGATCCCCTTATGAAAGGGATTGCTCTGAAAGGAGTACCCCGTAAATCAATCCCAAACCACCAATTTTACCATCCAATTTGACTTGCGCATATGTTTCCAAATGGCTTGGTTCAACCACCATCCAGGAATATAATGTTCATACAGTGAATAGCACATGTGAGATTTGGAAGGCGGCTTTACCTCGTTCTTTCCCTCAATGGAAAAGTTCAAATGGGCTTAAATTCAACCCACCAATTTACCATTGGGGTAGAAACCTTCTGCACCTTGGTTCCTTGGATCTGCTCCCAAGGCTCTTCCGGCACCGGACGGGTCAGCAGAGGCCCTGGGACCCCGTTTCCCTGAAGGAATGGAAAAGGAGAAATATCTCGACCCCAAAGCGGTAACTTTGGGGGAAATTCCAAAGCGCCATGTTTTTGAGGAAATTTTCGGGGGGTGAGAACATCCTATCCTTTGCAAGGATGTTTGGTGATTTGCAGGGGATTCCTAGGGTTTTTTTCCACTATTAACTACCTGATCTTTCTGGTGTTTAGTGATGAGCAAAGGGGCAGCTGCGATCAAATGAGCAAATTGATTGGTGGTTGACCACTTGCTCGGTCGTGGGTGGAAGTCTTCTTTGCTTCTTCAAACATCAAAGATTCACCCATTTAACAGGCTTGAATGCTTGATAGATATTCCCCCACCTATCAAAGTCACCAAATGTTGAACCTTTTTGATATACTTTGGTTCAACTTTTTCAGGGCGAAGAATCACAATTTTTTTAGTGAATTGCTCAGGATTGATCCGATTTTTTTTGCGAGAAAAAGCACCACAGCATGAGTGCCCACTTTTTTTTTACAGAAAAACATCCCACCATCGCTGGCATCTTCCTGGCAACCCCCTGATCCAATCACTTGCAGCTTCCTTTGAGTGTCGTGGAGGCCTCTAAGCCGAAAGTCCAGCGAAAGAAGTCGCAACGTTGTGCAAGGTGGGTTGGTAGATATCGTTTTTGCATGGGGTTAGCTTCTGGGGGAATTAACAGATCCCACCTTGGGAAGTTCGGAAAATCATCGACTCAAAAATGCCATTTTTGGGGGGATATGTTAGTTCCCTGGAGGGTAGCTTCTGGAGGTGGTGTGGTATAGGCTCATGTCTTGATAGGAGTCTCAAATTATAGGTCACACCTCACCACGAGCGAAATAACCCTAACGGAAGTAGCGTTGAGGTTACGGGAAATGGGACCCCGAAAATTTCAAGGAAATGCAGGGTGGTGAAATATGATTCCATTTGGCCAGATAGAGTGATCTTTGATAGATATATGATGTAGTATCCTATACTGTGAATACATTTTTGTCTTACCTTTCCCTATTGCTGAGTTGGTAGACTTGAACGGTCCCGGTAAAACACCATCCCAAAAAAGTTGGGTGGGGTTTCGGGGGTGGAGTGGTAGGCTGTAGTCTGATACAAGTTGGGTGAAATCACCTTGGGTGGCAATAAAACACATCCCCTAAGGATTGTTAAGAATGGTGACTCGTTTCCAGCAGCACACCCTAGTATACAGTACCAGAAAAACTCAAGACTATTCCAATCCGGTATCCCGGACCCACGAAAACCAATCAAACCACATTTGTTAATTTGTTCCTTTTTTTCGTAGAAAAAACAATCCACTTGCGAACTATCACAAACTTCTAAATTTCCCACATGCCCTTGTTCTAAAAATCCTCTCTCATGTATCTCAGAAATTTGTATTCGCCAACAAAAAAACATCGACTTGTTCCCACCCTGGTTGGAAGAGGAGGATCATCCCAGTTACAGTTAGTAAATGCTCAATAACCATGGTGATCGTAAGTCCCCTAAGGATCCGGGTGTTCCCTTTCCTCATAAGCCATTCATGGCTGACATAAATGGGGCATGTTTACCATCACTACTACCATCCAAGTCCTGGGATGATCTTTCAAGTTTCCCCTTGGGAAGGGATCCGTCAACTTGTGGTTGCAGCCTTGGTACCCTTTGCCGCAGGTTGACCCGATCCTACATTGAAGCCTTAGCTCGAAAGGTCGCCTTCTGTGCGGGCCATGTTGGGGGGAGATGAACCAAAAATCCCAAGGGTTGACGGTGGTGAAAATGGTGGGTTAGGATTTTTTGGCCTGGCATGTCAACCAACAAAAAACTAGGACTTCGGAGTACTTTCTAGGTATTTTGCTATCTCTTTTTTTGGTTTGCCAAGAACAAATGGGCAAACTGCGGGTTTTTGAGCAGTTTTTTTTTGTGTACGCAGCTTGAAGCCATGACATATGATTTGATACATTGGTGGAGGGTAGCTGTAGATTTATGAGGGATGATTTCTCATCTCAACACTGGCAAGGAAGGTGCACACTGCGGGGGTCTGTTCTCATGAGTCAAGGGGAATCATGGAAGTTTTCCAGTTTTCCACACTTTCAGGAAAAAGTGCAGCCCTAAAGATTTAAGACGGATAGTCAAAATAACATCCCAGAAGCCATGTTTGATAGGGGCACACCTTTTCCAAGATTCATTTTCAATATCCATCAAGATGGCTTTCGGCAAATGTACACCTTCTCTTTTTGATGTTTTTTTTTTTTTTTGCGGGGATGAGTAAATAAAACTATTCCAAGACTTTGTTTGAAGCCGGGTGGAAGTTCCCCGGTAGCGAGGTCTAAAAATGGGCTTCTAATCTTAGGCCTTGTGAAACAGCATGAAGGGGCGTTGCAATTTCACTCAAAACGATGTCAGGTGAATTTAACATCAGATGATAGTGATACAAAGAATCCAGTTGTCCGAAAAAAGAAGGAGATGTATCTTACCCAACAAAAAAAACAATTAGTAGCCATGTATTTCTTCAAGGGATTTCCCTCCTAACCATTGAGGGGAGAGGAGAGTTTCTTCCCAAACCTTTCAAAAAAATACCTTTATTTTTGGTTATGGACTCTAAAGGGGCTCCCTCAATTGCTAAAACAAAGAACACCTGGAAGTCCACCAGCATTCAACCAAAAATGCTGGTTCCCTTTGGATGATAGACCCTTACTTACCACAAGCATTGGTGGTTGATATAAATCAACAATATAAAAAATGACGGTTACGACTTCCAGGGTTGGTTTTTGAAGTCTTCAGTTTTTCCCCCATTTTTTTTTAATCAAAAGAAAGTTGTTGGACCTAAAAAGAGGTCTCCAAAAAGCCGCAATTTTCAGGTGTTTGGGATCCGAACTTCCAACCCCATTGTGAAGTGTGTTTCAACAAAGATGGACACCAAGGTCCTGGTGTGGTGCTGGCAGTCAGCGTGCTGATGTTGGGCCTTTTTTGCGTAGGCGCCAAGTGACACCTGCGACTTTTGGGACGTTTTTTTTTTTTTGGGGGGGGATTCGAGGTGATGTTGTTCCGCGGGGAAAATGAATGGAAGATATGTTGTGACCTTTTTTCCTTCTTTTTTTGCTTCACAATGGTTGAAGCTGAAATGATGAGCAGAAGAATCTGGAATGACATGATTGTTCAGCCAACTTGGTGTGAAAAAGTTCGTAATGTTTATTGATGAATGAATGCACGGATAAATGAATGAATAAACGAATAAATATCTACTGTTATAGTCTACTTTCAAAAGGTTTCCTTGGGTACATGTTGGCAGCATCAAGATGGGTAAATGACGTCCCTTCTCGTTTCGAAGTATATGTATATATATATATACAAATTACAATGACATTATTTTTGCAAAGTTACCTCCAACTGTTGTAAAGAAATCTGGCTGAAACACTTGAACTACGCCTAACTTTTCCCATAACTTTGTGATCTCAAGTTCCCAAGAAGACAACCTGGGTGATTTCTATCGTGGAGTCGGTTTGAACCGCAACAGTTTTGCCACGGAACCGGGTTTTTGTGGAAGCATTTTGTAAAGCATTTTTTCCATTTTTCTTTGATGGTTTTGTGGTTGGTTCTAGAGATTATTTTCTCGTCTTATATAGAAACAAAAAAATCACCAGGTGCTGCTTTTTTCTTTGTTTTTCCGCTTGTTTTGACAGGAGGGGGTTGGGTGAAGCAACAAAAAATGCGAATCATGTCCATGGCTTCGACTTTTTTCAAGTGTTTTTTTTGTTCCAGGACCATTTTTTTAGATCTGGAAAAAGGATGAATTCTTGCGGGAGCCTAAATCATCCCCAAGAATTCCTAAGCTTTACAAGATACCCAGGAAGTCCAAGTCCACCAATCTGTCCAAAAATTGTAAGGATTGGGAATCCTTCCGACCGATGGATCATCCTAAGTCGACCAGCCACGAATTGTTTGGGAGAAACTGGACTTTCAAGGAATTTACACCCCTGAAGCTTTAACATGGAATCTCAAAATTCACCTTTTCTTTTTTGAACCATCCACCTCCATGACTTTGGCTTCAAAAAGCCGTTCATTTTCCTTGGAATTCACATGATGGTTTTATCAACAAAAAGTCATCATCAGGTGGTTTCGTTGGAATGAAGGTTGCGGACAAAAAGCTCACATTTGCTGCCCCCAAGAGTTTTGTTGATTTTTTTTGTGCTTATGATTTCTTTCGGGATCCAATCACCGAACGTCAGAGGATAATTGGGGTGTCCAATCATCTCCTCAGCAAGGTAATTAGGTTCCATTGCCATTCTAAGAAGGTGATTGGATCCCTAGGGTTTTCACAAGCATTTTTTGGGATCTTTTTGCATCAGAAGATGAACATTTCCCTGGAAGTCTAAGTCAACTATGTTTTGAATGGCTTTTCCGAAAAGATGATAGTTTTTGTAGGGGTTTGTAATCAACACTTCCAGGGACTTTTATTGGTCTTTGACTTCCATATAGTTTTACAAGAACCTCATACGAACCCCGAAAGAATGACGAAGCACCTTTTCGAGCTGAGTGGGGGATGATTTCAACAAACAAACCCAGGGGGGTTCTTTTCAAAACAAGAACCAACAACACAAAAAACCTATTTCAACTGTTGATGGTTTGGAAATGGGAAATGCATGATTAATAGCTATCCCATCTCAATGGTGAAATTCATGAAAATCACAGCTATAATCTCACCCTTTTCTCCCCCATCTTTTCCCGGAGGTTTTTTTAAATTAAAACATCCCCCCAACACTTGTTGTTTTTTTTAAACCACCAAAAAATTAAAGCATCCCCCAACACTTGGTGTTTTTTTTAAACCACCAAACAACAATTTCTGCATCCCCAAAACAACTACCGTGGAAATTCACGCAGGCATCGTGTTGGATATTTCGGTCGCCGCGGGAGTTGGGGTCACTCAAGTGGACCATACCATGGGCGAGTTGTGGTCAAACTGGGACCCTGGGACGAGGTTGATCTTACGGCCTTATTGAGGGAAACCAAATGCTTACCTTCAGGTCAAAATAGATGGCACAGATACCAAAAGGTTAGTAAAGGCTCCGAAAATAAACCAATATGTAGGGACGGTTAGCCATCTACTAGTACTTTTACTGTAATATATATATATATAAGCACTTTAATAAGGCCTTATTTCTGGGTGGGGGTGCGCCAGGGGGGTCGGTTGATCAGCCATGATTGTGGTGGCTTTGTTTTTGTTTTCTGTATACAGCCCTGAAAATGAACTGCTGAACAACCTAAAAATTCACCCAACTGCAAAAATGATCTGAAGATGATTTTTTAAGGTTAAAAGCAGGCTCAAAAGAAACATAAATAATAAGAAAAAAGGAGTCCAATCAGCTCCTTGTTTCGTGTTCATTTTTTGACGAAGAATCAAAGAATGATGATTTACCTCAATTGCCTTCTTTTTTTGGTAAGGGATGTATGAATGAGTCCTTTATCAAGTACTATCCACTGCTAGTGGGATGCTTGAATTCATCCCGAAGCATCTTAGTTGACAATCGCTGTCTCTTTTCCAGACCTTTGTTTGATGTTTGATGTCAAGTCAGTAGAGTTGCAGTAGCTTAGCAGTTTCCCATGATGCATTGATATCATTAATGAAGTTATGTCCATACATTGAGCGATTTATTGAACGGTACTGCATTGACAATAAGCTTGGAGCTTGCTATAAATCCATCCCAGATATCACCTATCATATGGTGTCAGCATCTATGGCTTGCTTGGCTTGTGCTCAAAGTCTGACGTGGACATTGCTGATTGAAGGGTTGTCAAAGGCAACCCAGATGCTTCAAGTAAATGTAGCTTTGCCGAATGGACATGCAGAACTTCTGTCACTTCCGCCTTCTTCCACAGTTCAAGAGTTGAAGACAACGGCCCAACAAGCTTTCGGGCGAAAGTGTCTCAGACTTATCACTGCCAAGAATCGAGTCCTAGCCGATCCTGACAAAACCTTAGAAGAAGCAGAGATAGAGGACGGAGAGTGCCTTACAGCTCTGGTACTTCAACCACAACTGGCAGCAACAAGAAATGCCTTTGCCTTGTGGTGTTGCGGAGACAGCGCAATCATTACCTGGGGTGTTGCAGAGTATGGTGGTGACTGTTCGGCAGTTCAAGATGAGCTCAAGGGTCTGCAGCAGATTCAGTCCACACTGTATGCATTTGCTGCGATTCTTGCAGATGGTTCCGTCGTTGCATGGGGTCATGCAGACTATGGCGGGGACAGTTCGGCAGTTCGAGATCAGCTCACGGGCGTGCAGCAGATTCAGGCCACAGATAGGGCCTTTGCTGCCATTCTGGAAGATGGATCCGTTGTTACCTGGGGTGTTGCAGAGTATGGTGGTGACTGTTCGGCAGTTCGAGATGAGCTCAAGGGTGTGCAGCAGATACAGTCCACAAGTACTGCATTTGCTGCGCTTCTTGCTGATGGATCTGTTGTTACCTGGGGCCGTGCAGACTATGGTGGGGACAGTTCGGCAGTTCGAGATCAGCTCAGGGGTGTGGAGCAGATTCAAGCCACAGGTGGGGCCTTTGCTGCGATTTCGGCAGATGGATCCGTTGTTACCTGGGGTCATGCAGACTTTGGTGGTGACAGTTCGGGAGTTCGATATGAGCTCAAGGGTGTGCAGCAGATTCAGGCCACACTGTTCTTTGCATTTGCTGCGATTCTTGCAGATGGATCCGTGGTTACATGGGGTCATGCAGACTGGCGGGTTTGACAGTTCGGCAGTTCAAGATCAGCTCTGGGGGGTGCAGCAGATTCAGTCAACGAGGGGTGCATTTGTGGTGTAGAGCCTGTAGAGCCAATGTTTTCCCAAACGCGATGCTGGAGGTGACAGTTTGGCAACATAAACTGGTCTCAGTCAGGGCCAAGATAGCATCCACCACCCCACACGTTCTAAAACGCAAGGAGAAAAAGAGTTTGAGTTCCATTCTCTCTGAGCTTTTTGTCTTTGAGTAATTTCGTTTGGGGTACAATTTTGGGTTAAGTATGGTTAAGTACTTTTTCATTGAACCTTATTCACTGAGATCATTGATTAACAAGCCTCAGTGTTTTTGTTTTGCGCCAGATGCTGGAGGATTCTGTTGAACACATTCTACTCTTGGGTTTTTGGATTTATATACCCTCCAATAGAACACTGCTCACGTGATTGTGGTCATCCCTTAGGATTTGGCATTTGGGCTCAAAGTGTGAAATCCAACGGAAAACAGCTAACAGAGAAGTTCTTAAAGGAAACGCATAGAAAGATATAGAGAGGTTCAGTACTCACACTATTGCAATACCTAGAGAATCTATTAGCCAAAGAAAGACAGTAAATACCCCACCGCAATCAATGATCCATGGTGACTTTTTTTTTGACTTGGGACACCGCAACTGCCAGGATTTTCTTGGTCCCAGTGTTCCACCAAGTTTCACTTGAAATGCTGCTGGTTTGTAGTTTTGGCGTGGTTAGGTATTGAGTAAATTCTTAAGAAAGAACTTCAAGAAGGCAGAGACAGCAACCACTAGCACCCTACAGCTAAACCAACCCCACCTAACCCACCTTGGGCCAGTCATTCAAGACAAACCAATCAACTGACAAAAAATCGTGCCAGAGGGGGGTCATCCACAACTACAGTAGATGAAAGAAATTCCCGATAAACATTAAATCCCCAAAGATAGAACGGATGGAAAAAAAATCAAGTTTCGCGTTTGTCCGCTCAGTTTTTCTTTTCAAAATGGGGGAACACAGATTTTCCGCAGAGACAATCCGAGAACAAACTCAGAGGTGGATTTTTTTTTTGTCACGAGCACTGGTTGAGGTACCGCAAGTCTTTCCAAATGATCACAACCAGGCCTTGTGCGGAGCTCTGGACCCGCATCATGTGGCAACCCGGGGATTTTTTGTTTCAATCAAGATACACTCTGGCAAACTAACATTGCAATGGACAATGGACCCGGATTGAAGATGTATTTCCACTTGAAAATGGGGGAAATTCCGTGGGACTATAAGAGTTTACCAGAGGGTTATATCAAACAACATTTTCGAAGATTAGTACGGTAAAACATCTAAGTTTTGGATGGTGCAAATTTAAAAACATGGCTGAAAAACATAGCGGAAAACCACCTTTGGATCTTCCGTACCAACTATTGGTTGATGATACTTCCAGCTGAAGGACTTGATTTGTTGTCGAACTTTTGACATTTCTTGTCGATACCTCCCGAAGAAACTTGATTTGTTCCGTGTTTTTTTGCTGCGCAAGTGGACATTTTTTCCCATGAAAAAAACGGGGAGAACCACAAGCAGTCATATCAACAAGTACCTCATGAATCCCCACAAAAAGTGAAGATGGAAGCTGAAAACCATCGGGAGAAACATACTACAAAACCACCCATTTTTTGATTTTTTTGTATCCCATTGTTGGTTTTGGTTGGGAAAAAATCACCCTTCACTCCATGTGGGGTCAGGTGACGTATCCCATTTTGGAGGCGCCAAAAGGGGGTTCCTTCCATCCATGGGAGAAATCACCGGTAAGTTGCTTGGAGAATGACCCGGATTTTTGGCCCCTTTTGTGGCCGAAAGTTTCGATGGATTTTGTTGGGATGTTTCTTCTTTTTGGGGTGAAACAACTGGTTGTGGTGGTTTCCAAACCAAAAATTTTAGATCATTTTTTCGAAATTTCGGGTGAATTGACTCGAAGCTGCTGGGGCTGCAAATGAACCCTTCAGGCCTTAAGATAGAATTAGAAGTGTTCGGCCGTAGTTTCAGGTGTTGCAGCTGCACATTTTTTGTAGGGTTTGATATGTCACTATGTACCTCCCTTTTGTTTTAAACCGGCATTCATCCGATGACCACTTCCACTCAAAAACCCTGGGACATCTCTTGAACTCACTCACTCCGGAGTGAAATGCTGGGAAAGACATGAGAATCTGAGTCGAAAAACCCCATGCGATGAAAAATCCAGCGATGAATCATGAACGGGTGATGTAAGTTCCTGAAGTATTTCCATAATTTTTTCAAAGGAGCTCAAGATCAAGAGAGTAGGGAATCTCTTAAAAAAATCACCTGGTAGTTAAAGATTCCAGTAGTATTTCATGAAGATCTTCAAGTACCAATTGAGACATACTGTTGATTGTTGAGAAATCCTGCTAACCACCTGGGATGGTGCCTCTAACCAATGTAAATAATGGAATCAACTACCTTTCCCTCAACTGGTTTTCTTGCCGGATTTCTGGTTGCCACCAACAGTACGATTATTTTGAGGGAACTTCTCGGCCCCCTGTGGGCCTGGCGGCCCTGTAAGAGTTTCACCAAGAATCATCACTTGAGCAATGAAAAGTACGGGGTTTGGTTGGTGGTTGTTTAGGGTATATAGAGGATCATACTACAGTTATGTGGTGATTATAGCAAAGCATTGTAAGGATCTCTATTAAACAATGTGGGAAGCAAACAATACAAGCTTATGGTGGATTGTTGAGGAATGTCCCGATAGTACCAAGTACCAAATGTATTTTTTTTGGGGTTGGTACTGTATTTTTAATGACCCCTGTCTAACCAACAATGCACCAAGAAAATGCTGCCTGGTTCGTGAATTGTTTGTTCTGATATTGGGGTGATCTCTTAGCCCACATTATGTTTTGCTTGTGGAGTTACAATGAAGACCACTATTCACTGTTCAAATGATGTTGCAATGAGACTAGCATATAACATAGTCAGATGAGATGCTGAGATATCATCATAGTATATATATATATATATACACGTACCGTTGCATCAGATGATACTCACATTTTATCAGATGTACCTCTTGATTTTTTTGGTCAACCAGAACATGGTTCGAATTCAAATGTGTGTATCTCTTCTTCCAAGAAAGTCATGGAAACTTGTCACTGCCAACAGAACCCCCTGGAAAGATGTTCCAGCATACTGGTAAGGGTGATGCTGGAAGACCTTGAATCATTTCTCTTGTCGCAGGAAGGATGTTCATAGGCTTTGGGAAAGCTTCAGATGGATTCAACAACCAATACATTTCATTGCACATATTAAGGGCTTATTAACCATTGATATTGTGGAAGAATGTGAGATAAACCGCAGGATAAACCGCAGGTTTTTTCATCAAAGTGTGAAGTGGAGATTAATTTCTGATGCTTTGAAGTCGTCAAGATTTTGAGGACGTCTCAGCTCGATGCTTCAGATAAATGTAGCCTTGCCGAATGGGCATGCTGAACTTCTCACACTTCTGCCTTCTTCCACGGTGCAAGACTTAAAGACTGCGGCTCAAAGAGCCCTTGGAAAAAAACACCTCAGACTTTTCACTGCCAAGAATCAAGTTCTGGTCGATTTCGAGCAAACCTTAGAAGAAGCAGAGATAGAGGACGGAGAGTGCCTTACAGCTCTGGTGCTTCAACCACAACTGGCAGCAACAGGCGGTGCCTTTGCCTTGTGGTGTCGTGGAGATAGCGCAATTGTTACCTGGGGTGATGCAGGCTCTGGCAGTGACAGTTCGGCAGTTCGAGATCAGCTCAAGGGTGTGCAGCAGATTCAAGCCACTGATTTTGCCTTTGCTGCGATTGTGGAAGATGGATCAGTCGTGACCTGGGGTCATGAAGACTTTGGCGGTGACAGTTCGGCAGTTCAAGATCANAGCCACGAGTCAGGCCTTTGCTGCGATTCTGAGAGATGGATCCGTGGTAACCTGGGGTCCGGCAGACCGTGGCGGTGACAGTTCGGCAGTTCGAGATCAGCTGAAGGGTGTGCAGCAGATTCAGGCCACATATCACGCCTTTGCTGCGATTCTGGCAGATGGATCCGTCGTGACCTGGGGTCATGAAGACTTTTGCGGTGACAGTTCGGCAGTTCGAGATCAGCTCAAGGCTGCACCACCTCGCAGCCTGCACCGCCTGCAGAGGCTGCACCGCCAGCAGAGGCTGCACCGCCAGCAGAGGCTGCAAAGGCTGCAAAGGCTGCGCAGCCTGCAGAGGCTGCAAAGGCTGCGCAGCCTGCGCAGCCTGTAGTAGAGCCTGCAGAGCCAGACCATCTCGGGGTGGTGGTGCCACTTGCCCCGCCGAAAAAGCCGGCCTCCAAAGGAGCCCGTGTTTGTGCATTAATGTGAGGATTCACACGCCTCGTGCTGAACAACGCCAGGTGGGAGTTTGGCTAGAGGAGAACAAATGCGGGTGCAGCCTCAACTGGGACACTAAGAGCTTACGCAGGTTTGCAGCCTTTATGTTCTCAATGAATCAAACTTTCGAACCCGGATTGAAGTTGTCAAGTTTACAAGACACGAAAAAAAAGATGTACCTGAGACTTGAGACTTGCGGTTGAATTCCAATAGCTACTTGGAGATTTTTGGTGCCTTTCGACTAAAGTAGAAATTATGAATTTATCAGACTGCTTTCCATGCTTTTTACTCTAGATGATATTCTTTTTTGGCTCTTGGGGTAAATCAGTTCCAGTTCAAGAAAATCATCGATCGTAAAATGTTAGGACCAAAATGCCTTGTGCTTATCTGTTGAAAATGTTGAAAGCTAACCGCCAAAGTATTTGAAAACCAAAGGATCACCATGGAAGCTGAATATGTCAAAAAAACCGGAGAGGAAAGGAAAACATGTTGTGGATCCAACCATGGTTAGGGAAGCGGGAAGTGTAATTATCAAAAAAGGTTACGCACTCCCTGAAACTAACAGCGAGTTTTCCCCTGAACATCAAGGAGGTTGGAAGATTGAAATTTCCAAATTTGGGGCACAAGGCCTATGGTCTTAGGGATGGTAATTACGGGTAAAGTTGTTTCTTTCTTATGTTTTCGTTTAAGGCCAGGTGGCAAGTGGCAGGTGGCAGGGTAGGTTTGTAAGATTCGTTTTGTTTTTTTGTTACTTAAGCAATGAAAAAACACCCCTTATCTATTTGTTTAGGGTTGTTGTAGGGGATGGAAAACTACACGGGTATATGGTGATTTTGTACAAACCATGGAAGAAGGATCCCTATGAAACAACCAGTATTCTATGGAAAGTCTGCCGGGTTTTTTGAACGTGGCTCACTTGTTTTTTAATTTTAAGTTTCAATACATGGTGAGGCTCCTTGAAGGTAGTTTCCTTGCACTCCCCCCCAAGAAAAAACTAATGACAGCTGGTTGTCTCATTCTCCAGATGATGCTTTTGCAAAGAAAGGAACAGCCTCCTGAATTGTAACATAGATATCCGACATAGCCATATCCAGGAACCCCAGACAACAGTTTAAAGTGGATGTTCGGTGAGTTCCAACCATTGACCATTTAAAGATTTGGTTCATCATCCAATTAAAACCACCGTTTATAAACAAATGTTTCCGGTTCCAGGATGATCAGTACATTTTTGTCCAAGGCCCCATGTCATTTGAGATGTCAATTTCAAAAAGAACATATGCATACATTCCCCCTGAAAATTGATGGTTGGAAGATGTAATTTCGGATAAACGTGGTCCCTTTTCAGGTGAGCAGCGACAAAAAACCTTGTTTATTAGCTAATTAGCTGTTTTTTCCGGGGATTATACTACCCAGTTATATAGGGATTAGAACAAGCCATTATAAGGATCCCTATCAACCAAGCAGGATTTCATGGAATGTCAACAAGGTTTTGTTGCCGTTGCTCAGGTGACATTCCTTAATTTTCGGGGTGGTTTCAAAAATTTATTATTTTCACCCCGAGCTTTGGGGAAGATGATCCCATTTTCACGAGCATATTTTTCAAAGGGGTTGGTGAAAAACCACCAACCAGATGGTCTCTAGGATGATCCATGGATTCAGGATTCCCTCCTACCAATGGGCAAAATTTGGACGTCGTGGACGTCCTAGGATGTACCTTTTCCGGCTTTTCCGTTGAGAGTTATGGAGGCACAGTTCGTTGCCATTCCACGCATCGGTGTGGATGAATCTCGAGAAGAGCGTACAGCGCAAGTCTGCCGGGTCCCAAACCCGTAGCAACAAAAATAGAAGGATTTTCCATAGAATCTGGGGGAATCTTACACCAGGGTAAAAGTAGATGGCGGCTGCGCCCGTCCCTACATATTGGTTTATTGGTGGACCTTTTACGATCACCTACCGATATTGGTATCGGCGCTTGCCATCTATTTTGACCTTAAGGTAGAAGGTTTTGCATAAACAACTTGGGAAATCTTAGAAGTTTTTTCATGGGATGAGAGGGGGGAATCTTAGGGGGTCTGCTAAGTGGTGGTTTCACACATTTTTTGTTTTCACTCCTAATATTTGGGGAAGATGTCCCATTTCGACTATAATATTTTACGGTTTGAAAGCACCAACTAGCCTGAAAAACTGAAAAAGAGAAGGGTTTTCATGAGATGAGATGTAGAATCATCTTGGGAATCATTGCTTCTCCCCCCAAAATGGCTCCAAGATCTTCAGCAAACATCATCTGTAAAGAAATTGGACCTACCAGTGCCACAGAAAATGTTCGAAACCAAACATACCCCCCTGAAATCTAACATAGATACCCAAAATAGCCATGTTTGAAAGGAAATACATTTTCCAATCATTTCCAAACCATCATTTTTGGTATCTATGTTTTTATTTTGGGGGTGTAATTTGGGGGTGAAGGTCGGAACATGTATCAAATCTTCCAAGATGTGTGGATTTTTTTATTCGAAGCATTGGTATGTTTTTCCCCTGTTACTGTCACCCAATACCCACCTGGTAATTTTTGACATGAAGATTTTGTTGGGATGGTAATTTTCTGGTAGCTTAAGGATCCTCTAGTTGGATACCCAAGAAACTCCACAGAAATTCCGCGGAATTTCGGTGTAAGGACAGGACTTTCATTCAATTTCAAAATCAAATCTTTCCAACAAGAAACATCTGAAGATAAGCCACATGACACCTCCAACTAAAAAAATGTACTTCCTTATTTGGACCTTTTCTTTTTGGCTGAAGTGTTGGAGTGTTCGTTGCTTTTTTCTTCCAAACGGCCAACCCTGCAATACTTACAACAAAGGTCATGGCAATGCGCCTTGGGGAAGCTTCTCGACAAGCTATGCACCTTGGAATTTAGGTTTTTTTCAGGTCCTTTGGAAATGTGGAAAAGACAATCACCTTGTGTGGGTTCTTGGTGGTGGTGGTGGTGGTGGTTGTTTTTTTTTTTTAAAAGGGATTTATACATATACTTTTTTTTGCATGGTATTATATTTGCCATAGTCAACCATCATTACATATAGGTAGAGATAACAGCCCCTACCTAGGTTTAAAAAAGTGATCTACCAAACATTGTTATTTCCATTCTAGCTTACAATCGACCCATGATCGCAGTTGTGTTTTTTTGTACATCTGTGGTGCTTGTTGAGGTGATGCGTGGGTGATTTTTTGAAGACTTTCCCAAGGATCTTTCAGAAAGAGATCCAAGGGTAGTTTAGCCAAGGCAACTTTTCCCTCTCACTACTGTAGAAGTAATTCATCTTGTGCTTGGATGGGTTCAGATTTTCAACCGACCTGCCGTCGATTTTTCGGGCCTCCCATCTGAAATCGCTCAGACCTGTGCCCTTTTCTGGTGCGACCAGCAGGAAGCGTCCGGCATCTCAAACCATCGGTGAAGCCGAGTTGCGAAGCGTTATTTTTGTTGGTTCCCTATTGGGGTTTCCAGCTTGGTTGATGTTGAGTTTTTTTTTAATCAGAATTTGCTTCTGAAATCAATGTGATGTTCAGGTCCCGTTTAACCGGGTGGGTTCTACAGGATCACACTTAGAAGGGGCTTAAAATGATGGTCATTTGTCAACCATTTTCTTGTCATATTTTTCACCGGGGGGCACGCATATATCAAAGCCTCAAGAATATGTCATTTGAGGATTCCCCGCATCCTGAGAAAAACACCCCATAAAACAGTGATTAGTGTGTATAACACCAAGCAAAGTTGCATGATTCAACCAACCTCCCTGCAAAAAAAACATCATGATGGATGAATTTCCCAAACAAAATTCGTGCCCCCCAAAAAAGGACAAAAATCGGTGGCGCTTTTTTGCTCAAGGTTTCTCATCCTCAAGCCAACATCTTGGGTAAACATAACACCCCTAGAAGTTTAACAGTTCGCCCCTGAAAATATACCATTTTGAAAAAAAGGACAGGATCGTCTTCCATTCCCATCATTCTTCAGGGGCTTTTGCTGTCAATTTTTTTTGGGGTGTTACGGTAAAGCGATTCAAAAAAGAATCCACCAATTGATAGATGTAGGGTACACCTCAACCTCGGTGAAAAATGGAATTTCTGGGGAACTTGAAAGTTAGCCATGATGATTTTTTAAAAGATTTTTTGGTCTCGTCCAGGATTCAGGGTTCCGTTTTGAAGGCTTCTATAGCTGGTAGATTTTTTTTTGGCTGAAGTGTTTTGCTATAGATAGCGTTCCTGGAGTCTTCAGTGGCCAATTGGCTAATATGTTTCCAAAAAGGCAACAAAGTGGTAAAGGGATAAAACATACACTCCCTTAAACTAATTTGGCCCTTAAAAAGATGGCGGTTGGAAAAAATGGTGGGAAAGCAGGAGACTGTCTTTTTTTCCTTTTGAGAAAGTCAATTTTCATGGGCTTGGAAACTGTCAGTTCTCGGGAGGCACCACTCTGTAACGGCACATTCCCCACATTTTTATCCCTTTGGCAAGTTACATCTTCTCGGCTAACATCGTTTCCTGCTCCCGAGGTCAAGCACAGGTGGGCGTTGCTGGGGTAAGGATGAGTTTTTGGATCACAGAAAGGATTCTTCACTCCATGACAGGGATTTGTGGCACAACGCAAACATAGCTCCTAGCAATCACCACCATCAGAAAATTATTAACACAAGAACATCATGTCCAAATCAATCTCGGCTTTTTTCCTCTTCCAAGTTTGTTTTTTCTTTGAGGTTCTATGTTGGATTTTGGGTGTGTGTACTTTCTTTTTGTGGGCGTGTCACCCTCCTGGGAACTAACTGCCATCCCCTACCAGCCGGCACTTTTGAGTCGATGATTTTCCTCTTCCATAGAGATATATGTATCCGTTCCCTGAGCAGTACCCTTCAGAAATTTAGCATAGGTACCAAAAATGGCCATATTTCAATTTGAGGTACCTTTTCCAAGCCATCCTTTTGGGTATCCAGCCCTTAGTTTTCGGGGGTGTACTCCGAACCAAGCCACCATGTCTCAGATGACTGCTGGTACTCGCAGATTCAGCCGGGGGAGCTTGCTGACGGGAGGATGGCGGCTGGTGGGTGATGGAGTATACTTACTCAGCCTATGGTTAAGCTTTAAACTTTTGGGGATTGATTACAGCACATGTTTATTCATAGTATATGCAAAAAATAGAAGGCCAGAAACTAGTTACTAGTTTATATAGTGGGATAATGAAACATGTTTTGAAATAACAGGCCAAAGATTTGGTAGGAGAAATAGAGTTTAAACTGACTGTTGTTTCATTATTTTTTTTCATCTTTCACCCCGACAACTTGGGGCATTTCCAAATTCAACATATTTTATGGCCTAGATGAGTGAACTTTTCATTTGAACAAGGGCTATAAGGTGAGGAAAGGCATCTAAGAGTTTAAAAGGGTAAATATGTTTTTTGTTTTTTCTTGGAATGTGGGTTTTAATCCATATGCTGGACACGTTTTGATAAGAATCTTTGGGAGCAGTCTTTTTTTGCCAAATTTCAATTGTAGAGCTTAGGGATGGTTCAAGATCAGTCGAGACCACTAAACCAACCTGATGGATTTTTTTACATGGATACCAGACATATAGATTTGGAAAAAGTATTTCCTTTCGTAAATATGACCAAATTTGGGGATATCCATTCGTGGAAAAAAATCAGGCACCCAAATTGGGGGAGAACATTCCCCTGAAATTTCGGCTGCTTTTGGTTTTTAAAGGCGGGGGGGTGCAGATATACTAGATATGAATATGTTGTGGTCCCTAAGTCTACAATAGCTACCAACCAACTTTAGAACTTTTTGTTGGTGATGAACAAGACTGGTTAAATGATGAGTTTGGGAGCTCGGTTTGCAGTTTGCCTGACACCATTAAGAATCAGAACGTCTTCTTGTTCTTTTCTATGATACCTAAAGAAGCTATTGCATCCGGATGGTATTTGTTTAGTAGTTTCAAAGCATCCGATGGTGGTAGGTATTGCCCTAACTGCAAGGGTAGTAGGTTTTTTTTTCAAATGATTTCGGCCAAATGACGGAGGGCGCTCAAACTCAAGCACTGACGGGTTTTCGCGCCCTGTTTGGTGCTCACGTGCTTAGGTCAAGCACTGGAACAGGCCCAAAGAAATGGGGGTAACGGCCAAAGACGGGGGAGTGTGGAGAACTGAAGATTTCAGTTGAAATTTTCAGGGAGTCTATCAGTGTTGATGCTGCATTCTCTGTAGGGGATGGAAGGGGAGGCAAATCTGAAGTTGAATTTTGAGCTCTCCATGGAGAGGTTTTGTTGGAATTCTTGGATGCTTGAGGTGTTTTTTGTTGGTGTTGTTTGAAAAGTATAGGTCTGGCATGAGATGTCTTGGTGTGAATTTCTTTTTGATCAGAGGTGAACTCAAATACTGCAAAGTGGGGCCAAACAGTGAGAATTTCTACATCTCAGTGATGGTGAAATCGTCCACCACTATTTTGAAGAACCCCTCCATATAAAGCTTTTATCCAACCACCCAGATGGGAGGTATCAATTTTTGGAAGGTATCAACAACCCCTTAGCAGAAAATTCAATCCTCGAGTGATTGAAGCTTCCCAGAGAAAGAATCGTTGTTTTTTTGTGGTCGTGGATGTAATCTTTTTGTTCTGGCTATTCATTATTTTTTCAACCCCCCTTGAGATTTTAAGATAGATACACCTCCAAATTGCCATAATTTCCACAAATCGACTGTTTTTTTTTCCAAGTTCATCATTTTCAGTTTCCCTGAATTTCTACTTCCTATGCAACAGCTGTGTATCTTGTGTTCCACCATCCAATCCAGGCTTGTCAAGTATCTCCTCCTGTGCGAATGTGAGCCTCAACGCGCGTGTCGCGTCAGCTACGAGGTGCCAACCTCGTAGGTGCTGGCAATCTTAGGGAACCCCCCCTTGCAGTGCCACCCTCTCCCCAAGAAATAAGGCCGAAATTAAGGGACTATTGCTGTAACCATTGGTATCCATTCATAAGGCCTTATTTCTTTGGGGGGGTTCCTGAACGCCTCGCTTTTAAAATGTGGTTTTGATATAATACTGTTGATGGAAGAAATTCTGCACCTGCCATGTATGAAACTCTGTGAATAACGAGATATTTACCATATTAACTGGTGCAGGATTTCTTCCATCAACTGTACAAAGAAAGTTTCGACTTCAAAATTTGGCTTTTAGGAACATTTTTGGGGTCAGTGAATGATTTATGTCGTTTACCCAGCAAAAATTGGCCCAATGTGTTTTTTGTGGCTCACAGGATGGAGTTATCTTTCTGCTATAACTTCGGACACACGAGAATTTTTGGTAACTTTTGAGGAACCCCAAATTGTAAGAGTTGAGCAGTGATCAAAAAAACATGCGGGTATTTTTCCCTTTCTTACTTTGGGATTATGAATCATATCCACCCATTTTGTGGGAATCTTGCAAACTCTTCAGAAAAACTGGTACCTGGAAAACAGCCGTTGCTGTTAATTTCCATCCACCAAGTTTACCCCCCCCCCCCCCCCAAATCTCCAGTTGCCTTCGAAAAGTGGTAGAACTTCCTATATATTTCCAGGTTCACATTTCCATGGAAGCCATGTTTTTGTTGTTTTTTTTCCGCTTGGTTGTCGTTTTGGTGGTGGTTTTTTCGAGGCCAACGACTACGGACACACAGACCGCTGGGAGCTCGGTTTGTTGAGATGAGATATGGGTGTTTCCTTAAATGGTGGTATTCCCATTTCACAACCCAAGATTATCATTTTTAGTAGGAAAACCAATAGTTGTTGGGGAAACCCACCATTTTAGGAACCCCCCCCTAGAACTCAGAATTCGCAGGTGGAGATGTCAGTTGTCGAATTTGAATATCATGGAGGGATGATATTATAATACCAATTACCATTTTCAGGGGAGATTTTTTTTCCCGCCAAAAGATGCAGATTTGTGGTGACTTTTTGGAAAACGAACTCTGAAACATGATTAGTTCAGTGTTTGGGTCGAGTACTCTATATACAAAAATATATATATATATATGTATCTATATACACACACACATATACATCCTTTGCATCAATGATCTCATCAACATCTGGGCATTTGTTTTTTCTAAACAACAACCAGCCACACTGCTCCAGCCAAGTGAAGTGTTCAGCCCCATGGGCCAATGCAAAAGAACTTGGGAAAATCATGGAAGTTGGAACCCTCATCACTGGGATGAAGGAATTATGAAGGAAGATTCGGAAGATTGCCCAGTCAATGTCGACGGATGTGAGAAAGCATCGTATACCCCAGGGGTCATTAAACTGACCATTTGAGGGGGATCAAACGATGCAAATGTATGGTAATTTTCAGGGATTTGCCTTGCAAGAGTGCATTGTTTGGGTTGGCAATATAATGACCCCTGAACCACCACCCCAGAAAGTAGAGGTGATTGTATTCTTTTGTTGGATATTTGCCATTTTGTTTCAAGTGGGTGAAAGACTACAATTCTGACGCCTTACCCAGATCGATCATATAGTGAATAGGACGGAAGTAGTTGCATTCTAGATGTATCATACATATTCATTGTATAGATGCGACATATATAAATGTAAATAGAATGTTTGAACATTGCTCTGTGTTTAAACGGGTAACTTCTGTTGATCTATTTGTGTGTAACTTCAGAGCCATTTTTTTTATCGGGATGCTCTCCCACCTTGGATTCGTGATAGTGGTGACTGTTGCTGGCTGGAGGCTGGAGATCACCCCTTTTCGTATACTAATCCTATGTTGCTAGTTCAGTTCTGAACAGTTGCATTTACTTCCATAGTTCTGTATCTTTGGGAATCTTCAGCCAAATCTGCGCTTTTGGAAGGCCTGCATTACCCTTCCCCGAATTTGGGGGGGCCCCCTCCTTTATCTTGTTGGATATGACATGAATTGGCATGTAATGACCCAAGATGTCATACCTTTTTTTCTGCAAGCTAACATATCCCAAAGGTAGTTGGGAAGATGAGTTGGTTTCCTTTCCCAATCGGTTTGACCATCCCCCGGCCTTCAGGCCATGCAGTCCATGATGGGAACTTTGGGTGGTCTGGGAGCCAAGTCCTAGCTGGGTGGTGATCCCCCAGGTTTCGGATGAGCACATCTGAGCGCCTAGGTGTTGAAACTTCAAATATTGGGATATACTTTCTCCCTTACCTTGCAAAGATGATCCAATTGAACTACACTATTTTTTTCAATTCGGTGCTTGAAACCATCTAGATTTCAGCCACATCTTTTTATAGGCAAAAATCACAAGGTGTGTCTGAAAACTGTCCAAAAAAACAACTCTGATTTAGCATAGCATATATATATATATATGGTCACCCAACCGGGTGGAAAAGATGGTGGTGAGGTGAGCGCTATTTGCAAGACAACTTAAGCGTATCCGTCCGGGGAACTCGGGATCCTGTTTGAAGGGTCTATCGGCCGTTGTTTTGCGCAGGCCCTAAGAATTGACCCAGAAAAATAGTGATTAGTTGACTCTGGTTTGGATCTTTTAGTTGAATATGAAGTGGTTATTTACTCAATGTAATTATAGTAACTTAAAAGTTGTATTCCAGGATGATCACCAGCAGTTGGGTAGTTTGCCTTTTGCTAGTTATTGTTCTGAAGACGGTCGTTGTTTTCAGAAACACCTTCTTTTTTTTGTTGCTTGGGCATTTAGGTGAAGTAAAACGTGGGAACTATGAGGCACTATACCTCTAAAAGTCTCCGAAACAAAGATAGAACTGTGAACTTAAATGATGACTTGAATCGGAGTGGCATTGGGATGTTACCTCCTCAGAACAACTGATATCATGACCCCATGAAGAAGAATCTTTTGTTGAAGACCCATGAAGACCCTTTGCATCATGGGATACATTGTTAGGTGGCGGTCTCAAACACATTTATATTTCCACCACGAACACTTGGCAAAGTGATTCATCTTGACTTGCGCATAAATTTGCTTTTACTGGGTGCGGCGGAAAAAAAACACCACCAAAATCGAATTTGGCGAGCTTTGCTTGGAGTATCATCCCAGGACTCGAAAATGGTTAATAACCATGGTGATCGTAAGTCCCCTAAGGATAGGGTTGTGGGACCCCTTCCAAATGGCCGAAGTCCATGGCTGACATAAATGGGGGGTGATCCTAACCACTTACAAGTCCTGGGGTGATCCTCCAAGTGGGTACCTTTTTTCCCCAGGAAATCTTTGTTGATCATCGTTGGAGGTCACTAAGTGACCCGCCTTACTTATTTTCACCATCCCAAAAAGAATCACGAACGCAGAATCGCCAGGTATATATATTATATGTATAATGATATATATATATATTACATATGTATATATATATACCAACGTTTTTTTGTTGCCAGGTATAGTATATATATATATAATATCTAGATGGCTTGGCTTTCCTATTTTTCGCAACCATCACCCGACCTCTCTCAGAACTTGTCGGGGAAGCCGCTTCACCTCAAGTTGTCCCAACAACCATCGCCTTGACATCAAATCACTGGGCCCCTCGCAATGGCCGAAGAGATCATCAATGCAGAAGAAGTGGAGGGTCAGATGGCCACTAAGGCCAGACAGGTTGGTTGAAAGGTTGGAGAGATCCAGGTTCTTGGTGAGGTTTTTTTGGAGGGATTTTTTTTGTTGAATTTTTTGGGACCCCAAAAAGTTGGGGTGAAATGACCAGCTTTTTTTTGACAAAGATATGTTGCAGATGGTTGCTTCAAGCACCAACTGGCAACTGGATGTGTTTGGATGGTGTGGGAAAGGATGATGATTTTTGTTGATTCTTTTTGGACAAATCTACCATGACCTCCATTTTAAGAGGTCCATCATGAGAAGAGGAATTGAACCTTTTTCCATTGATAAGATATGTTACGGACCTGGAGTGTATTTTGATTGTTTTGGCTACCAAACACCAACTTTTTTGGACTATGGAATTGTCAGTACCAAACGGAAAGAAGGTGTTGCTTTTTCTTTGTTGACCTGAATTTCTAGGTGGTTGTTTTCTCAAATATTCTTTATATCTATCACACCAGGGGAAATTATCCAATTTGACGAGCATATTTTTCAACTGACCAACTCAATTTTGTTTTCATCTTTGATACTTTTGTTGGAGTGGGAACAACTTATTCGTTGGACCATTGTTTGCATGGATTTTTGAGAATGATGGCGACGACAATGAGGACGACAACCCGACAACCCTCAAAGCAATCTAGACATTTTTGGTCCAGTTGAGAAATTTCACGACTATTTTTTTTTTCAAAATTCCCATCTTACCCTTGGCATTCTCTTTATCTTTTCACATCTTTTAAGGTTGCGGACATAACCGACAACCAACAACCAAACAACAAAAATCGGTGTTTTGCCACTTGGAAAAGCAACCCAACCCTTCGTGGCTCAGCTGTCATTCGCCAGGCAGACAGCAACTTACCAACTTGCTACTTCTTGGCCACGAGTGCGAAATGCACCAAGGGATATGAAGGTGACTATCAATGGGTCTCTCAGCTAGAACGGAAGAACTGACCATGTTTGAAAACACTTTTTTGGGGGGTGTTTTTGGCTATATAGTTTTTTTTTCTTAAATGGCACTCCTAACTTTTTAAGAAACATCTTGAAGGTGGAAGGTGGGTTTTTGGTGTTGAGTGGGCAGTTTTTGGTGTTTTTTGCTGGCAACTCTGGCTTTGTTTGATGATGGTGGAAAGCCATCCCAAGCTACGTAGGTGCACTGGGAATCATGTAGAATCAAATGGAGTTTCCTGGTTTTTTCTTAATAGGTGGTAGGTAGCAAATAATCCCCTAATTGGCAGTATATACCACTTATATACCACTTATAGTTTTTGCCTTTTGGGTGATTATATATCACCTACCACCTATTAAGGGAACCAGAAACAGCTATTGATAGAAGGTACATCTCAAGTTGGACTCAGAAATGACTATGACGGAAACGTAAGCAGAAATGCTATTCGATAGAGAGTTGGTATGAGACTCACAGATCCACTCTTTATTTTTTTTATTGGTAGCAATTGACTCGAGATAGCTATCTGAAAATATCATAACATTCCACTGTTTTGTTTTAACATATCCTCCAGAAAACGAACATGACTGGCAATGGAAAATCACCTAATCTTTTTTCAAGTAGGAGATATTTATACATCTTCATTCATGGCTCTTTATTCTCCATTGTCATATTTTTGATACTGTTGAGGGTTCAGAACTCCCAAACAACCAACCAACCACCTTTTTGGGATGGTGCGAAAAAAAAACCCAGTAGTTTCATGAGATTTCAAGTACCAACTTCCCTCCCTCAACTGGGTTTTCTGTTAGCCGGATTTCTGGTTGCCATCAACAATACTGTTGATGGAAGAAATCCCAAACAACCACCTGGAAAGGTTAAAACCTCATAAATAATGGGGATAATCATCATTCTTGGTGGTGCAGGATTTTGTCCATCAACAATATGTTCAAAATTTCATTCCTTGAGTCAGCACTCACCTTGGGTCGAAGCTGCTCCGGCGTTTTCAGGTCATCGAGTTGGAGAAGGCAAGCGGGTTTTCCAGTTCCAGGAACCCGGTAGGTGGATTTTTTTTTGATCACCAGAATTTCCCATGGAAAAAATGCTAAATAGATTGGGGGAATTTACAAAAACTTGGACTTTTTTTCAAGTTGAACATTAGAGCACATCGAATTTCCTAGTTCAAGAGTTGGTTTGAAAAGAAGATGTATCCTTTGCACGGGATTGATGATGATGATGATGATGATGATGATGATGATGATGATGATGATGAAGGTCACACCATATTCATCCATATTCCTCATAGTTCCAATGACTAGTTGGTGATCTGGTTGGTGGTTTCCTAGGACCTAGGATTTCCTGGCAATTCTTTCCACCGATGCTATCCAGGAAAAGATGGAAAAGTTGTTGAAGTTAAAAATGGACTTTTTTTCACTTAAACACTGGAGGGGTTCCAATGAAAACTGAAGTCTATTCAATTATGTGAGCCATGGAAAAGGATTCCCCAGAGATACACATCTTCAGGACACTGGTTAGTTTCATTAAAGACTTTTCCGCGATGACTTATGAGAGTCCATATCTTGGATGGTTGTTTAATATCTTTTTGGGGTCAAGATACAGGGTAGCCCTCGAAAATTAAAGAAGAGCTGATAACCATCTACTTTTACCCTGGTAAGATTTCTTGGAAATTAGCAAATGATATCAAAGATGAAGGTCTGGAAAAGGCTCCTTTCAACTACTGTAATTTTGGGCATATTTTCATGTATCCATGTGAAATTTCAGGAGTAATTGTCCCTGTTCAAAAATCAAGCAACTAGTCTTTTTTTCCTGGCTCATACTGTTTGATGCTTCAGAAATTCGACCAACATGAAAATTTCGGATGTTTCAAATTACCTTTAAAAAATCAGGGGAAACATAACTACCCTCCCTAAAACATCTAAAACTAACATTGCACCTGATAATTGATGCTTGGAAGACGATCCTTTCCATTTTTGGGAAGGTGCCTATTTTCAGGTGCTCAGGGAGGGTACCCAACCATATCGACGGGTTCAGCTAGCATTAGGATGATGTTTTCACCTCAACCTGCCGTAGGGATGGAGCCCATTCATGCCGGGCAACGAGCCCTACTATGGTGCAACTGATGCACCATTGAAGTATACCTTGGGACGCTATGACTTTGAGGTCGGGGTGAGTTCCGGGGGGAAGTGGCACCGCATATTGATGAGACTAGGATGTACAACAATTTTGAGGGATTTTCCTATGTGATTTTATTTTTGGGGGATTTTGCCCCCCCAAAAAAACAGCGTGAAGTTTGCGTGACAAGAAGGGGAGATGATCTTTTGGGCAAAGGGTTGGAAATTCCGATTGCATTGCTTAGGAGTTGGTGTGGTACCATTTGTTGTGGATTTTCCCCAGCATTTATAGATGTAGGTGCCCGGTTAGGAAAAGGGGGCGGATTTTAATTGCGATGTTAATCAAATTACCGTTTTTGTTTTTGGCCCGATAGTGATTCGAGTGGAATTTGTTTAATCCCCCCACGTTTTGAATATCAGTAAAGGGTTACCACAACAGACATCTAAAAGTTGAAAGTTGTGGTTTTTCTCGTGGTGCTGACTGGAACCACCTATGATGTGTTTGTATCCAGAGAGTATTTTAACGATGATCATCCAAACCAAAAAATCATGTGCTTCAGAACCATGCGTTGCATCCTCAAAGTCCGCAACAAACTTCCAGTTTACACCCGTGACCTTTTCATCAATTCGTCCACTTTTTTCGGGCAAAACCACAGTAAAGCAATTTGGTGAAGATCTCCTTCTTCTTGCATCTTGTAGTTTTTCCTTAACTCTTCCACCATTTGATCCCGAAAAGAAACAGGTCCATTTTGAGACGGATACCATTGGCACGCAGACGAACTTGACCACGGGCAAAGTTCGTCGCATCCAAAAGTTGCAGAAGGGCCACTTGAGTTGAACCTGTTTTTTTAAAATTCAATTCTTGGCAAATCTCTGGTACACCCCCGAAAACTAACAGTTCGCCCCTAAAAATGGTGGTTTCCAATAGGAATCTCCTTTTCTAGGGCTCTATTTACAGAAAAACCGGAGAACCCCCCAACAACAACAACCCCTCTGCATCTGGTTTCTGCTATTTTTCTACCAGAGGAAGTTTCCCGAGTTTTGGCCGAATTTTTCTCATTGAAAGGTGTTGGTTGGAGATTGCCAAAAACGCTGCTGGGAGCTATATATTTCCACTGGTGAAATCACAGTCTTTACGCAGGACCCAAGGCGTTTTTGTTGCCATTCTTTTCAACTCTTAGATACATTTACCCTCCTGGGAACGATCACATATCCCCATCCACTTTGAAGATCATTTTCCGGCTGGGACCCGGTTGGTGGGATATGTAATTCCGTTCCAAAGAGGCTTACTTTGAAGTGTTTTACTTCAGATGTTCAAAAACATTCAACTTTCATGTGACATTATTTCTTTTAGGGATCAAACATACCCAAAAGATGCTATCACTTCAGCCTTTTTCCCAATTTTTTTTGGGCGGGTTGTATTTTTCAAATCCGCCAGCGGAGGATAAAATTCCATGGGAATGGACTGAAGCTGCGAAAGTTTTTTTAGGTCTCTCCGCCTTGAAATCTCCGAGATTTTGGAGGCTTTCCCCCCACCCCCTCCCCCGAAAACATACCACAAATGAGAGGCTGGAAAATTCCCAGCAAAATGTTAACGAAGATGTGATGTATTTCCTATTTGAATTCTTAGGGGGATTTTCCAGCCAAGCCATGTGAGTTTTCGGGGGTAACGAAGAACACCGCATGTTTAGGCGATTCCATCAAAAGGTGACCTAAAACTTTCTCAAGGTTGCAGATTTGTTCCCAGGGTTTTTGGCGGCCAAGATTGGTGTTTTTTCCAGGGTTTTTGGCGGCGAAGAAGCAGGGCCAAATCTGCAACTCTGTTTATCCCCGCAAAAAGTTTGCAGGTCACAAAACTCAGAAAATTTGAGTTCGGGAAAACCACGTGAGTTCGCCCCTAAGGATCCTTGAAAAAGGCCACATTGAACGTAGAATTGCCTGTTCCCAGGCCCCTCCCTTGGACACCTTGTTTTTGGAGGTATTTAATTAATATTGGACCCCCAAAAAACATACCATCCAAACATCAAGTTCACCTCAGGAGGTATTCGCCTGGAAGACTAGGTAGATATAGAGTTCAGGGTTTTTGTTCGCGGTCCACTTTTTGCCTTTATGTTTTTTGGGTTACTTGAAAGGTAGAGAGAACCCCCCCCCGAGAGGATCAAAACCTCTATAGGTTTGCAGTGCCGTCATCCGCGGCCACTCTATTCACTTTCAAGGAATTGCGTTATAGGGATTTCGGGTAGACACAAACAATGTTACTATCTACCACGCGTACTAATGTGTATATGTATATATATATATATATAAGGTTTGGGACCCAGTTCTTTTCTGTTTATATCCATGGGGGGTAGAACATATCTTCAAAAGATAAGACAAACAAGGAATCTACGATTTTCTTAATAGGCCACAATCAACAACAGCAAACGCCGCTGAAAATTGCTGGTTGGAATACGATCGTTTTCTTTTGGGATCCGAATCCGGCCTATTTTCATGGGCAAACTTGCTGTTAGTTTCAGGGAGGGTCATGGGCTTTAAAGAAAAATTGGAGGAGGATTACGCTATCCTTGCTTGGCTTGGGCTCAAAGTCTGAAGTAAAGATTCATTGCTGATGTTTCGAGTCACGATCCTGAGTCCTGATGCTTCAAGTAAATGTAGCTTTGCCGAATGGTCATGCTGAACTTCTGTCACTTCTGCCTTCTTCCACGGTTCAAGATGTAAGGACAAAGGCCAAAGGAGCCTTTGGGAAAAAGTACCTCACACTTGTCACTGCCAAGAATCAAGTCCTAGCCGATCCTGACAAAACCTTAGAAGAAGCGGAGATAGAGGACGGAGAGTGCCTTACAGCTCTGGTACTTCAACCTCAACTGGCAGCAACAGAAGGTGCATTTACCTTGTGGTGTCATGGAGATAGTGCAGTCGTCACCTGGGGTAATGCAGGCTCTGGCGGTAACAGTTCGGCAGTTCGAGACCAGCTCAAGGGTGTACATCAGATTCAGGCCAATGATTTTGCTTTTGCTGCTATTCTGGAAGATAGATCCGTCGTTACCTGGGGTTATACAGACACTGGTGGTGACAGTTCGGCAGTCCAAGATCAGCTCAAGGGTGTGCAGCAAATTCAAGCCGCTAGGTTTGGGGCCTTTGCTGCGATTCTGGCAGATGGATCCGTCGTGACCTGGGGTAATGCAGACCGAGGCGGCAACAGTTCGGCAGTTGGAGATCAGCTCAAGGGTGTGCAGCAGATTCAAGCCGCTAGGTTTGGGGCCTTTGCTGCGATTCTGGCAGATGGATCTGTCGTTACCTGGGGTCTTGCAGACCGTGGTGGTGACAGTTCGGCAGTTGGAGATCAGCTCAAGGGTGTGCAGCAAATTCAAGCCACAAGTCTCGCCTTTGCTGCGATTCTGGAAGATGGATCTGTCGTTACCTGGGGTCATGCGCACTGGGGTGGCGTATCCTTTTGAAGCAACCATCATCCATTTATATTCCTGCAGGATCGACCCTTGAATTTTGTTTCCGGTCATCCACTGCTGGAAACAGGTGGAGAATCCAGGACATACAACAGGTAGGTCCTCTTGACGAGCCGAAAAATCTGGGGGACAGATTCCCACCACCTAGTTTGAGCGCACCTTTGTTGGGGAGAAACATGAATCAGCTGGTGATCTTTTCCGTCAATCCGTTTTAGAGGCCAAGTCTGCAAGTGGATTGCATATGTTTGGTGCAGCCCACAAAAAAAATAATCAAAAAAAAATGATGGGAACATTCAACGCAGCTTTTCGGGTGATATTGCTTTTCGTGGTGAGGTTTTCTTTCTTACTTTTTTTTTCTGGGATGATATGATGATACCCTCCCTGAAGCTAAGAGCAATTTTGCACCTGAAAAATTCAGATCATGCGACGGCCCCAAGAGGCAAGGACTTTTTCGATCATCTTCCGGAAATCCCATCAATTTTCAGGGGCTTTTGCTCCAAGAAACTAACATGGCTGGCTGGAAAATCGTTATTTTTTATAGGAGATATATCTTCATTCATGGTTGGAATTTTCCATTGAACAAATCATCAATCAATCAATCAATCAATCAATCAATCAATCAATCAATCAATCAATCAATCAATCAATCAATCAATCAATCAATCAATCAATCAATCAATCAATCAATCAATCAATCAATCAATCAATCAATCAATCAATCAATCAATCAATCAATCAAGATAGTTTATTATAGATTCTGTCTCGAAGTACCCCAACCCCAAAAACATATCAACTTTCTTTTTTTTCCAACATGTTTTTGTCTCAACAAAACCAAACAAACAAAAAAAACTACCACATCTCTACAAACACACACATGTACCTTAACCGACATCATCTCTAGCAATAGCAGTAGCACTGCACCAAGAAACGACAGTCCCAAGGTGAGCCCATGCCAGCCTGGGAGGGCACCGGCATCCGCCGCCGCCCCGCGGGCACCGTGGGTGGCCAAGCCCCGGCGCAGCCGGGCGCCGCGCCGGCGTCGTCGGCGGCCAAGCAGGCGCAAGCGCAACGGGCGCAACGGCGCAGTGGCTATGATGCCACCAAGCAGGCACAGCCACATGCCTTACGGCCACAGGTGGGGTTGGGCTTGGGGCTTGGGTAAGTTAAGTTTATGTAAGTTTTTGGGGGTACTGCTCAAAAAAACTGTTTGCGGGGGTTAAAAGGTGAGTTTTCTTGCTTTTTTTTTGGGGGGGGGAAGGAGGGATGAAGATTGTAATTGGTAGTAGCTGGATTGTTTTCCTTTTTGGGTGTTCCAGTTTTTAGGGAGACCTCTTTTTCTTTCTCCCATCATTATGGCAATCGGTGGAACATAGGAGTCCCTCTCGAGATTGAGGATGTTTCTCTTGCCAATTTGGGTCATTTTTCCACTGAATGGCTGATGAAGGGTATATATAATGTAATTTTCCCACCAAAAAAACATGGGAAAGTCGTTGATTTTTTTGGTTGAGATTTTGGGAGACAGTATATACGCTTTGGCTATTAATTCCTTGGAGTATAGGTTTTCTCCCAGGTAACGGTGCTTCATGGAAACAAGTACCTTGCATGCAAATCATTTTCTACACCTACGTCCCCGAACGAAACACATGGAACTCGAAGATTCTTAGTTTTTTTTTTTCAGGGGGACTTTCTTCCTTCCCGGACCCGCATTTTTAGCCAAATCATGGTTTAGGATTGTTGAAGGAACTTTCTGAAGTTCACTCAATCATTTCGAAGTTTTTAATTTTGGCACTGAAAGCTGTGAACAGCCCGCCATCTCATCGCAATTTCTTTTGTAGGGATTGTGCAGTCAAGCAATGGTATATCAATCATTATTTAATTGTCAAGGTTAGCGTTTAGTCGTTTGATTACGCTAAGGTTGGCTTGCTATTCTAGGCAATTTCGCAATGGACAATTTGTCATGGAGGTTTCTAAGATCATGCGCTACCAACCGCTAATTCACCTATCAAAGCGAGATCCTATCCGATGATGGTCCGGTCCAATGAATCACATCTAAGGATGATGGACAATAGGATATTTCAGTCAACCATATGAGCAGGGGCAAAAAGGCCGTTTCAATTTTCCGCTGCTCCCCACGGATTTCGCAACAACACCACCACCAACAACAGCAGCAGCAACAGCAACAACAACAACAACAACAACAACAACAACAACAACAACAACAACAACAACAACAACAACAACAACAACAACAACAACAACAACATTAGCATCTTGAAATCTTTCCCTTCAACTTTTCCTCCTTTTCGAGGCCGACCTCAAGACATGTAAAAACAAAAACATCCCCCCCGGGTTTTAGATGCCACAAAAAAAAAAACCCAACCAAAACCGACAAACACGGGGCCTTGGCCTCAAAATTTCTCACAGGTCTCGCAGTCGGCTTACCAAGCTCCTGCACCAGCAGCACCCAAACCGAAACCGGGTCCGACGGCCACAGCAGCACCTGCTACGAATGGTCAAGTGCCACGTATCTCGGCCCACCAAGAAATGGGTGTTTCCAAAAATAAGGGTGTTTCCCCCAAAATGGATGGTGAAAATAATGGAAAACCCTATTCAAATGGATGATTTGGGGGTGCCACTATTTTTGGAAACATCCAAATCATGTTTGTTTTCGGCGGGGGATGGTGTAATTGTTGGGGTTGCGTGGGAGCGGGCTCGGTATCTCAAACGTATTTCCAACCGGGACATCCAAAACATAATATTTTCTCACTGGAAAGAAGCTCTTTTGCTTCGTTTTTGCTTCGGGGAATTGTTGTGAAATTTGATGACATGTATTTTGATGAGTTGAAAGTTTTGTGCAAGTCAACACCCATTTTTGAACCGAGTGTTTGTTTGCTGGAAGTCGATCGCGCCGTTTTCGGGGGCCGTTTGTGGCTTGAAAACCTGAGGTTACATGCGGCCATTGAAGTCCAAGGCATAAACGGGCTTGAAGATCTGATCTGAAGCCAATGTTTTGCACACCTGTTTGGAAGCAGTTCTTAAGAAACAAACCCTCCAATGCTTTGGACAAAAACAACTCAAGAAGTGATCTTACATGAGCTAGCTAGTTTGGGGTATTTGAAGTAATGATTTGTGTTTCAAAAAAAATCAGGTGTGGAAACTTGCCACCGTTTTTTCTTGAGATCTAGTTATATACCTGGCAACTTACATCTTGATGAGCCATTTGGATGTGATGACAAGTGGCACAAGTGGCACAAGAACCACTTGACTCCACAGCCGCCTTTGTGAGCACTGGAATCCACACCAGTTGTGCTTCAGTTTGACATCATTTTGGCAGTTTTAAGGCTTTTTACTCCAGGTTTTTTTAGTATCACTTATCACCATCTTTGTTTGGAGTTTTTGCTATGATATCACCATCATTATCACTATCATTTGTTTTGAGTTTTATCATCATATCGTTGATGGAAAAAATCCGCACCACCTGGGATGTATGAAACCTTGTAAATAAAGGGATAAAGTACCAGCCTCAACTGGTGATCGCCGGATTTCTGAACCATCAACAGTATCACCATGAAATTTTTTGTTGCGATCTTCGTCAGTATCATTTCATAGGGAAAATGCTGGCACCCTTGGGATGGTACTCTAGCTGTTCCACACCCCAGCCAGCCCTTTAAAAGGTGATATAGCCAATAAACAACCACTATATAAGGTGTACACATGGGGTTTATTTTGTGAGGGGCCCCCATCCCAAGGGGCCCGCAGCATATTTTTCCTATGATCATTCTTATGGAAAACTTTCAAGACTTCCAAACGTTATCTCCATTCTTCGGCCGGGCCCTGTGGGGGTTTCCCAGTCGACTTCGGGTGAGAAGTCCGTGAATTTCAACTTGCACGGATTACTTCGCCCAAACGCATTGGGAAGTTGACCACTTGAAACTCCAGATGGTCAATGCCAGGTATTTTGAGCCTTTTGGTAACTGGGAAACCTTGAATGATTGAAGAGAACATTTCCAAGTGAGAAATGATTTGACAAAATGTATGAAAACGATGAGTTGACTCATGTGTCTTTTTCATGCAGTATCCTTTGAAAGAGGGCAGTAAATAATTAGGACGTCTTTTTGTACGAAAACATGTGTGATGTTTGCTGGATGATGGAAAGACCAGCACCTTTTCGAATATTTTCACTCACCCATTTCTAGGGAACCAATTCTCCCATAGATAACATGTCTTGTGTAAATTAGACCATCTATCCATAATCTTCTTGTATAATCGATATAATCGGCACACGTGCATTATAGTACATCTCTGTATTTCTCAATTTCTCACCTTGGGTTCCGTTATGAACAGAAACGACAACAACAACCACAACAACAACCACAACCACAACCACAACCACAACCACAACAACAACAACAACAACAACAACAACAACAACAACAACAACAACAACACGAGACAATAACAAGAACAA
>DF240918.1:25861-35959 GCA_000507305.1 Breviolum minutum Mf 1.05b.01 | reverse complement strand
AACAACAACAACAACAACAACAACAACAACAACAACCAAATATAACAAAAGCCTAAAACATCCGCAAAATCCTTAACCTTTTTGATCATGACCAGAATTTCGCTTCGGTTACCTCAACCACTGACGCCCTTCGCGAAAACTCGACTTCACCGAGTGAAGTTTCCCGTTGGGTTCGAACCTGCCGACGTCGCGAAAACCAAAAAAATTGGCCACCAGAGGTCCCAAAATGGTCCAGGTATACCTGGAAAAACACGGAAAACACTAAATTTCCTTCAACTTGAAACCCTAAAACCAGCATGTCCAGTTGCCTTTAAAAACAAATGGTACTTTCCCTATGTTTTGCTAGATACTGTAGATGTTTTTTTTGTGGAAAAATGATATTTCACAGTTTCGAAACAGGTGTTTTTTTACACACTCCCTCCACTCTTTTTTTTTGTGAGGCCAGATTTTATTGTTCATTTCTAGGAGCTATTTTTCTGGTCGATTTTTTCCATCCCCGGGTTTTCAGGGGTAGTGAAAAAACCTTGGGTTTTCTCCATGGGTTAAAATCACTGGATTCACCTGGTTGAGGTCGGAATTGTTGAACTCAATACCTTGGTCTCTTGGATGACTTAACAAAAAGATGGGAAAAACACTTGTTGTCAGGTGTGGAAGTTGAAGGGATGGATTTTTTCATCCCATCCATGGATGGGGATGATCGTGATGATGATAGTGATAGTTTCAATTTTTGTTGGACGTCGTTTTGGTGTCATTTTTTTTTGGGGTTGGAACTTGTTTTTTTTCTGTTTGGAACTCACATTTTGAATGCATCACCGAAAGTTTTTGCTGTGTTTTTTTGGACCAGGTCCTTGCTGTGATTTTCGTGTATGTGATACATCGATTTTCTTCTTTGCGGAGGTAAGTCACCACGAAACCTTAAAGGAAATGATGACCAAAAAAGGGACCATTTCAAAAGGAAATCAATCATCTTCCGTTCCCATCAATTTTCAGGGGCAAGCTGTTAGTTTTCAGGGCTCTAAGGGTACCAAAAAAGACCTTTGAGGCAGAAGTGATGAAAAAACAGGCCCTTGTGCCCTTGACCACTATGAAATGATCATCCAGTGCCTACTTTCAACTGTAGTAATTACAGCCCCGAAAACTCACATTTTGAACCCCCCTCAAAAGTGGTGGTTTGGGTCGATGTTTCTACTCTTCCTGTTGGGGGGTTAATTTGCAGGTTCCATCTTGGTTTTCCTGGGTGTAACATCTGTGATTGTAACCTCCCTGGGTGATTTTGCAAAAACGGCGTTGCTTTTTTTGCAACAAACGTGACCTGGTGTAAGAATGTGTAAAAGACCTGTTTGCAAACTTCATGTGAAACTTCAAATCTGCGCAAACGTCTACTACCTTGAATTGTGGTTTTGATGGCTTGGGATTGAGCAGAGATGAGCTCCAGAACTTCCCCCAATCTTTGAGACAGCGACTCAAATGGAGAGAATATCAGCTGTCAACTAGCTGGGAGCTGATGCATTTTTGGCTTGGGTTTTTTTCTAGGATGTGTTTTTTTTAAACCTTCTGCTTCTTTATTTTTGATGTGCAGGTTGCATGTGCCATCTTCTTTCGTGTTCTTGTTTTGAGATAGAGTAAACTACAAGATTGACTCTTCCGTTTCTTTTTTGGCAATATCCCGAAACCCTTTTGTCAGTTGATTCGAAATGCCGACTCAAAATTGGATTTTGCTCTTTAAAAGGCTATTTGTTTTTTCCTCTTCAACGATGGATATATACTTCCCATGTTTTTTTTCCGGGCCGAAGAAACACGGACGATACCAATTGTGGGGTCGAAGATCAGGTTTTGGAGAGTTGGAGTACAGGAGATGTGGGGTGCCCTAGGATGATCTAAGGGTCGCAGCGGGGGAAAGGACACCTTTCTTGGTGTCAGTTCACAAGGCAGAGTTATCTAGATGATTGTTTATGATGATTGTTATGATGATTGTTATGATGATGATGATGATGATGATGATGATGATGATGATGATGATGATGATGATGATGATGATGATGACGATACACTGCCGAAAACTAACATGTACCCTCTGGAAATGTCTTGGAAGAGGAATTTCCGGTAGCAACGAACGATCTACAGGGATTTTTGTGTGTCCAGCTTCTCGTTCCTTTTCCGGGGTTTGTACCCTCCAGGGAACTAACATATCCCACTTTGGGAAAAGGAAAATCATTTGCAAAAGTCCTTTGGGAGGGGATGTGTTATTTTCCAGGAGGGTAATCCAGGTGTCAAGTTAAGTTACCCATTGGTTATTTGGGGATCAAACACTGCAAACGTATGGTCAGTATGGTAGTTTTTACAGAATTTCCCTTACATTAGTTTAGGTATGGTAATTCATCATGACCCCCTGTCATCCATCAACACATCCCATCTTTGGTACTGTTGATGCTTCAGAAATCCCATTCCCAACCACCGTTTGGATGGTGCTAAAGACCCCGGTAAAAACATGGGGATGAACTACCAACCTCAACTGGTGATCAACCGCATGTCACCTTTGATCTCTGAGCGCTTCAGGTGGTGACCAGTCGCTTCTTTCGTTTGGGTTCTGCCTTTGGCTCCTTGAGTAGCCACGTCAACGGCACAGAGGTGATTTTTTTTTTTGCGATGTTGGAGGGGGGATGGGGGATGATGTTCTGGAGTTTTTTTTGGGGGAATTTTGTTGTGGGTTTTTCCCAACCAAAAAAACCTGGACAATTTTTGGTGGTGAAGATTTTGTCCCCAAAATTTGTCCGATGAAGTTTTGAAGCCACAAAAATACGGGGTGAGACAATGCAACGTTTGGCATTGGTTGATGGTTGATGGTTCAGAAATCCGGCGAGAAAACCAGTTACAGGTTGGTAGTGAAAATCCTATTTTTTCCATAGGGTTTTTAGCACCATCCAAACGGTGGTTTTCTCGCCGGATTTCTGAACCATCAACATACGCAGATTTGATGCGAGGGGGTTCGGATAAGCAGCGTTGCTACAGTTACTATAGTTACATCCGATTCGATCGGGAAGATTTGAAGATGCCGTTTGTTTTCTGCTGAAAATTTTACTGGCAAACGACTTTTTTTTCGGTGAAAGGAAAGAAACAAATCACAAAAAGATCAACCCACTCCTGCAAGATCGATGTATATATGTGAATCACACTCACTCCTTTGACAGATCAAGTGAATTCTTATCCTTCTAGTATTCTTTTTTTAATTTACCGTCGACTTTCGGATGTTTGTTTTTTTTGGAAAGACATACGCTAAAGCATCACCACCAAAAACCCAAAACCTGGTCATGCAAGTTGTTTGAGCATTCTCAAACGCCTGAGAGCTCTCGAAAAGTTCCTGGAAACCCACGAAGGGATTTGGATCATCTTGCAAGCCAACATGTCTTGCACGGTTAAACTCTAGATTTTGTTAGATGTCCCCAAAAATTATCCCCCCCCCCCTCCCAAAACTAACATGTCCCCTGAAAATCAATGCTTGGAAGATGGTTTTCCTATTGAAACAGTTGCTACTTTGGGGACATGTTCAAATCTCGGGGGGTGTAAAGCCCGAAATGCAGACGTTTGTCCCAGCAAAAACGCTTTCTGTCGAGAGGCATGTGAGGTGAACATAGTGTGCGGTTGGAATGTGCCTGGTTGTGCTTTTGATGGCTACACTGCGTATGGAGACTCAGCCGGAAATGGTAGATTTAGGAGATGACCAACACAGAATTTGATGAGGGGGGACTTGTTGGAGGGAATGGTGGAAGAGATGGATAGAGATGGATACGGATACAGAGAGAAATAGAAAGATTTGCCGGACAGTTGGGTTGAACCATATATGCCCACTTGGAAAACAAACATCCTCCCATCGTTTTTTTGTGTGTATTTTTTCTTACCACAACAAAAAACCACACGTGTTTCCTCAGCTTTTTTTTCAAAGAAAAAAAAACTGCCCCATTTTATTAAAAAAACCCATTTCCTTTTTTAGGTCAAAAAACCCTCTGCAGTGGAGATGTCTTTCTACCAAAAACCACCAAAAAAACACACACGCCCGACACAAAACGCCTGACAGGTTGGGTACTTTTGCTCCATCCCGACGTTTAGAGGCGTAACTGAAGGGCGTTTGTCGGTTGGTTTTGGGGAAGGTTGGCAGTACAAGATGGGCTGCTACTAGCTAGAAATGGCCGAAAATCAATGGGTAAGTGCAGTTTAGAACCTGTATAAATGGAGTTTCCAACCGTACTTATAGTTGGTAAGGGGCCCATCTTGTAGTAAATCCTAGGGTTTTTGTTTGGGGTGAGGGATGAAGTAGATTTGTTCAATCTACCCCTTGCTGAAACTAACAGTTTAACATAGCCCCCTGAAAATAGGCCGATTTTCTCAAAACGAAAGTAAGGTCCCCAAACCATCCATTTTCAGGTGTCAACTGTTAATTTTAGTCAGTGTAGAGCATTTCCGAACTTGGATTTTGGTGTGAACCAAAAATTGCGGGCCCCGAAAATTAACAGCTGGAACCTGAAAATGAACCACTGGAAGAGGAGATTCCGGCTTTAACAAAAACCATCATTTTCAGGTTCCAGGCCGTTGGTTTTCCGGGGAGTAATTCTTGGGAATTTTCCAGAGTTGCACTTTCTGGCGTTTTTTTCTTGTTTGGTCAGAGAAATGGTTTGATGGTTTTGTTCGCCAGCCGTGGGGGTCAGCCTATCCAGACAGGAAGAGGCTTCTTACCAATATGCCAAGAAATAGTAAACCATCAACCTGAACCAGGAAACACCAATCATCTCATGATATGATTGAGCCAATGGTAATGGTGGTGGTTCAGTCTTGGGAAGCATCTCCCCAATGTTAGCCCGACACCCCACTCTTGAGATGACACCCTGAAGAAACTTACCACAAAAACACACACAAAGACGTACTTGTCAGAAGCGGCAACAATAATGTTGTATGCGCAAGAAAAGCTTCAGCGTTTTGGTCATGTGAAGCATTGCGAGCATTAATTTGTTTTTTTGGGAAGTCTCTCATTTTTGGGTTGCCACAACTAGATCACCATGACTTCTTGTGATCCAAGCAATCCCAAGAATATGGGGGTAGTATATGCCCTCCATGGAACTCGAATCACTTCCAAGTTGGTTTTCAGAGAATCGGATTCGAACAGTGGAAGGAACATTTTTCCACTCAGGTGCTTAATTTATACTGAGATACCATTTAAAAAAAAAGCCAAGCACAAACACGGTTCCTTTAGGAAAAAATATCACCCACACAAAAATCGTTTTATTTTTGCAAACTCGGAAGGTGCTTTGGTTGAAATTGCAGCAATGGATGTCGATTCCCCCAAGGAGGACCTCGTGATATCAATTTGCTCAGCGAAATGGTATTTCGACCTCCCTCCAAGCTATTTTATCCAAGGTTAGCATAAAAAGACATACCACAGTCACCCTATCCTATAGGATCCATGGGACTGATATATTTACCTATTCGTACATTTAGTTGATTTTTACTAGGTAAATTTGTAGGGAAATATATCATCGATGGAAGAAATCCCAAACAACCACCCAACATGTATGAAGCCTTGTAAATAATAGGATATTGACCATATCCACCGGTTAGCAGGATTTCTTCCATCAACAGTATGGGTATGAATCCCCATGATCTCTAAGGAATTTTCTTCCAGTTTCAGGCCCACCATTTTGTTGACACGAGACCCCCCCAGGTGCCCGAGAGACAGCTTCAAATGGTGCAAACTCCCGTTTTGGGCTTCCCAGAAAAAAACGGCGGAAAAAAAACGGCACGGTTTTTGGCCTGGAGAATCCCGGGAAATGATGGTGATGGTTTTAAGTGGTAGCTGGTAGGGATTGCTGGGGTTTGAAACAATTTCTTTTAAACATGTTCTATATTGACTCCCTGTTTGGGGAAGATGATACCGTTTTGACTGAGCATTTTTTTTTACCCACTGCGTGGTTCAAAAACCAGCACCAGCTAGGAAACAAACATTGAAATTGATAGATGTAATTTAGAATCTTCACTCAAAAAGCTTGCAGAAAGTCCCTTCAGTCAATAGATTCTTCTGGGTCTGCTAATAGGTGGTAGGGATTATATAACCGCCTGGTATATACTGCCAATTGGGTGATTATATGCTACCTAGCACCTATTACCAGAACCAGAAACATCTGTTGATTAGGCCTTTCAAGAATAGAATCTTTTCTTACGCATTTTCCAAATTCTCATTTAGATTTCGCGAACATCAAGCTTCCTCCCTGTTTGGTGCTTCGTTGAGTGAAGTGGTGGAAGCATTTTGATATGTCTATTTTGGGTCCTGACTGTTGATGGTTCAGAAATCCGGCTAACCACCTGGCATGCATAAAGCGATGTAAATATTGGGATAAAACTACCAACCTCGACTGGTTAGCGGGATTTGTTCCATCAACAGCATGCCTATTTTTGGGTCCCGACAAAAAAAACAACTTTGCAACAGTCTTTGGGGTAAAACATTGCGGTTTGAATTGAATTCGATGACTTGTTTAAAACATGAATTTCTAGCTGGTCATTTGTTACATTTTGTCATATTATTGAATCATGCTCAACTTGTTGCCGGTAAACATGATGGCCGAGCTGGAAACAAAATGAGCATTGAATGTTTAGGATTCTTATCAACCCTGTGTAGGAGTTTTTTCGCGTTCATGCACCCACAGTTTGGCCACAATCTTCACTGCCTTACAAAGCAAATGATAGAAGCTGAGTCAATCTACTACACCCCCGGAGACAAACATGGATACACAAAACGGCGCCATATTTGAAACGAGATATATTAAAAAAACCATCATTTTTGGTATCTATGTTGGATTTCGGGGGTGTAACTGGTTTGTAAGAGAAATAAACTCACGGTCTTCCAAACCACATAAATGATACTCCCTTAGTTTTCTGTAGCAAACATCCTAAGAAAATCCCCCAAACAAAATGCCGGGGAACTGCCGAAAAAAATCGAAGGGGGAACCTTTAGCTTGACAAAGATATGCATTTACCTTCAAGGTACATGAGGCAGTGTTCAAAATCCTAGTACGCCCCAGAAATCTAAGATAGATACCAACCAAAAATGGCCATATTTTAAGCCGGAGTCAACCTTTTCCAAACCATCATTTTGGGTATCCATGGGATTGCAATAAGGCAATATACAGATCCCTATCAACCAGCTAGTATACTGGAATGGCAGAAGGGTTTTGAATGTTGTTATACGAGAACATGTGTATTTCCACGTAGGATTTTGGGATGCCTCCACAAAGAAGTTCTCCCAAAGCATCATGAAGGAAAGAATTCGTAAGTCACTCAGGAAATTGACAGGCTTTTCATGAGTTAAAGCCCCTAGAAACTTGTTTAGAGACAAATATGTCGACATATCACACTCCGTCAAAATGCCACCGCGACATCGACCAAGACCATTCCTGTGAATAAGCAGATTGACATCACAGTGGTGTGGGGCATTCGAGCTGGGAAACCCTAGCAGGGAATTTGGGAGTCGCGAGTTTTTCGCGAGTTTTTCCCCCTTTGACAGTCGCAAATGATTCGTTTTAACTTGGGATTATTCTTATCTACTAGGTGGTGGTTTCAAGCATTTCTTATTTTTCACCCCGAAACTTGGGGAAGATTCCCATTGTGACTCATATTTTTCAGATTGGTTGAAACCACCAACCAGTTATCTCTGTTAGGGAGTAGACCAATTGGAAAACAGATGAGCCAAAGCCGGCGAAAAATGCTGCAGAAGTGGAAAAACTGCTGCAAAACTTTTGCAGCAGTTTTTCCTTCCATTTTCTTCGCAAAGCTTCTCTAAATGCAAATCTCAACAAGGACCTTGGTAGGAATGAGGCTCACCCAAGACTTGTAAATATTGAGCCGGGGGGTGTTAAATTCGGATGGACCCCTGTTGAAAGCTGCACGTTAACATAACTTAGGTAACCATCTTTTTGTTTTCAAGAAAGATTGGGTGGGTTTTTCTCTGCGGAAAAAAAGCAAAACACCAGCCTCTCAAGTGACACACTCACAAAAAATAGCTGCTCTTTGGTGACCCTTGGTTTTTTGAGTAAACTTACCCTTCACATCTCTCCCTACTTCCCGGCTGTTTTTGTTTCTTTGTGATCCCCTTCCAACCCCAACAGGCTCCAAGAGGCTGGCAGAAAATCACGACTCAAAACACGGATGGTATCCTCCTTTAAACTAACAGTTCGCACCTGAAAATAGGCTGAAACTCAAAAGGAAAGGATCGTCTTCCAACCATCATTTTTTCAGGTGCGAACCGTTAGTTTCACGGAAGGTAATGCCCACATAGCTGGGCAATTTTTCATCCCCTATATACCCTAAATAACAAAAAGTGGTCCACTGCTCACATGAAGCTTTGGTGCAAATGAAGCTATCTCGAAAAACCTGAATGGTAATGGGTATATGAGGATTATAAAATACACCATGAACTAAGGATCTCTATTCAAAAAAACACCCAGGATTTCAATGGAATCCGTAAGGGACCCCCGTTTTTTTATTTTTTTATCGTGGCTCACTTGAGCAATGAAAACACCCTCGTTGTATAGGGGGTTATACTATACCCTTTGTTATAGGGTTTATTTTTCTTTCCACTATAGGAATTTCCTTTATCAAACAGCCACTATAATGCAAAACCCATGGGATTTTTGGGGGTAACGTTTCAGCCGGAGCCCGCTTGGCCCTGAGGCTCCAAGGACCATCCCATTGTTGGGTCCCAATGCGGAACGCTGGTCTTTTGATCCCACCTTCCAGTTCGGGAAGCCCTTGGAAAGTTGGCAGGCTGAGAGTATGACCTCACACGATCACCCAAAAATGGTGGTTTCGTAAATAAAAACACTGAACACTTTCAGGGAAAATGTAGGTTGGTGAAATAGTGTTCGTTGCCTAACTGGATCGGAAAAAAAATCCTTGACCCATCCCGCATACATTAACTCACCTTTCAGCCACTTTTAGTGGACTTGTGTTCCATTCTTGGGCCTCTAAGTGCGTGTGTGTGTGTGGGTATGTTTTGAACACTGGTTTTAATTTGTTCTTTTGGTCATACAGTTAATGGTGAACAATTCTTTCGTGAAACTTTCTATGATGCGGGCATGTTTTCTTCATTTCTTGCTGGGTGTTTATAGGCTCGGTTTCGATTGCAACGGTTTGTTACTTGGTGGATTGCGTGTTGAATGGATGTGTGATCAAGTGAATGCTGCCAGATGGATCAACAGCTTCGAGTAGATATCTTCCGAAGGCATGGAGGTTTCGGTATACATATATGATCCAATCATCTTGTTTGATCCTATTCCAGGTATCAGATCAGGCAATATAATTATACCATTGTTCGTAGAAATATTAGCATTTCATCATAGATGGCTGTTAAAGTCGGGGCTGGAAGAAGCATCCAACTGGGTTTGGGCTCAACGTATGCAGTAGAGATTTCGGGGCTGATGTTTTGAAGAGCCGTCAAGACAGGAGGATGCCAAGACTGGAGGACGCGTACAAGCCAAAAAGAAGGAGGTTGATGTAAGACTAAGATGATTCGAATACGTGTCGCCTTGCCGAATGCGCATGAGGAACTTCTCACACTTCCGCCTTTTTCCACTGTTCAAGATTTGAAGACAAAGGCCCAGCGAGCGTTTGGTCGAAAGTGCCTCAGACTTATAGACTGTATAGAAGAAGCAGAGATAAAGGACGGAGAGTGCCTTAACGCTCTGGTACTTCAACCACAACTGGCAGCGACACAACGTGCCTTTGCCTTGTGGTGTCGCGGAGATAACTCAGTCGTTACCTGGGGTAATGCAAGCTGTGGCGGTGACAGTTCGGCAGTTCAGAATCAGCTCAAGGGCGTGCAGCAGATTCAGGCCACAGGTTCGGCCTTTGCTGCGATCCTGGCAGATGGATCCGTCGTTACCTGGGGTGATGAAGACTGTGGCGGTGACAGTTCGGCAGTTGAACATGAGCTCAAGGGTGTGCAGCAGATTCACGCCACAGTCGCGGCCTTTGCTGCGATTCTGGCAGATGGATCCGTCGTGACCTGGGGTCGTGCAGATTATGGCGGTGACAGTTCGGCAGTTCGAGATCAGCTCA
>DF240918.1:0-20200 GCA_000507305.1 Breviolum minutum Mf 1.05b.01 | reverse complement strand
GTCAGAATCTGCAAGAGTTGCATATTTTACCACCCTGTCATGTGTGAGAACAGCATCAGCATTGCATTGCATAGATTATAATGATCATAATGATTATAACTATAGCTGAGACCACCTTTTTCCTGAGACTTCCCAACATGTGATCCCCGATCCCAAACAAACGAAAAATTCTCGATGAATCGCCCAGTGCCGGGAATTCATCAAGATGAAGTACATCGAAAAGAGATGGGTCTGGGGGCCCATGGAGTTGGGAAGCTGAAACGAGGAGTTATAGGGGAAAGTCAGGAAGGGGAATGAGAGGGAGGCAATGGTTCGGGGGGAGTGTTGGTCGTGGGGTTTTGGAATGATTTTTTTTTATCTACAAACTCTGGTGAGAAGTTGAGGGTCCAAATAAGACAAAGGATTTTCTTCTTACATTCTGCCGGCCAAACAAACAAATGTCATTATGAATTATGCTTTTGAAACGAGTGCAATTGGCCAGCGATGGCCATTTGCAAAATATGGCAATTGTATCATAGAATCGTGGCATCAAAATATAGTGGAACTCCCTGTGCTACAATGTTGCTTTATTCCAGCGGTCATTGTTGTGAGTTTCTCCATTTTCTCCTTGAGAGTCATTGCTCCAGCAACTTGCTGGAAGAATCTGTGAGAGCTTGGTTGACTGAATGGGATCACTACATTTCTTCGGTTGGAACCCCAAAAATCATTGGATATAGGCTACAGGGTCTACCTCCCTGGGTTTGGGTAGTTGAGAGGGTACATGTAGGTAAGTGGATAGAGCATGGTTGATTCATCGCGACCAAACCGATGAGCTCCTCAATGTTGTTTAGGGACCCCTCTCAAAAAAGGCACTTTACCACAGCGACCTTGATTCTTGTTGAGGATTTGTGATCAATTGCCCAGATAGTAGGTGTTTTGGGACGTTTCTGGATATTTTTAGCCTTCCCTTAAACCCACCATCCTAGGTGGAGCGCAATGGCGACGGACGACACGACGACCGCGCGCGCCATGATGACCATGGACGCCACGATGACCGCTCGCGACACGATGACCGCACGCGCCATGATGACCATGGGCGCCATGATCGGCAGGAGGATCGCCGCGATGACCGTGGGCGCCATTATGACCGCGGTCGATATGATGACCGCAGGGGATACGATACAGGCAGAGAGAGAATGGTCTTGCGTTTGAACGTTCATCGAATGTGTGGTTGGAGTTCGTATATACTTCGAGAAGATCCATTTACGACCGTCCATTGTTTTTTTTTTTCGCCCTGCTTAAACAGGGGCTCTGAACTGATGCAGACTGCCACCAAATCATGGAATGCTGGAATGGTAGTAAGCACTTGAAAACAAGAAATGAATATGCAGGTATTTGTAAAACTAGAAAGGGGAAAAATAGAAGGGGCAACCTGGCAGCCTTCCTCAAGTAATTTCTTTGCATGGTCTGTATATCTTTCAAGAAATGGTCAACATCTATCAACAAGTCAAGCTAGTTTTAATGGATTGATGGTTTTTAAGTCCAATCCTTCGGGAACAAAAGTCTGAAAGTTTGGAACAACAAAAACGCAGAAAAAGAAGGACCATAGAAATATACGGATTCCGCACCCTCCAACGTGTGGTGTTTCATGACAGGCAGTCCGAGCCATGAAGGCCTGGATATTCGGAGGACAAAGCTTGGGGGCCAGGATGGCCAGGATGGCCTGAAAATACGGTGAGCTGGTCATGTTGTAGGGATCATTCAACTACCCATTTTGGAGGGAGGCAAGCAATTTTGTAAGGATTTGCCTCTAACAATGCATTGGTTATATTGAATTGGTATATGGACTTTTTTTTTTAAATTTTTTTCCGGCCATATGTTTCTTAATCAATATTAACATTATTCACAGAGCTATGATGCGGAAAGCAAGACGCCAACATATTAGAATTTACGTATGCATGGACGGATTCGGCTTATTTTCCATGGGATAAACATGAGTATATCTAAGAAACATAGCCTGACGACTGGATATGGGTTGGTTTGACGGAGTTTCACGGCTTGATCGGACCTCTGCGACTCCGCTTGGGTGAATGATATGATTGATGGATACACCCTGGAAGATTAACATGGAACCTACAAATAACCCATTTAGAAAGGAAAATGATCTTCCAGGCCTCCATGATTATGTTCCATGTTAATCTTCCAGGGTGTAAACTTTTGCTCTATAACCTGTTTGGATGATTAAAAGAAACATGTTAGAAGAGTCAAAGAGACTGAAAGAGTTCACATGATGTTAATGGGATGGTCGCTATGATTTAGCAATTGCAGGTGGGATTTTGTCCAGCGGACTGTAGTGATGGAACCACCTGCCAGAAATGGTGCTTCAGTTGTGATTGGGTTTCATCCTCCCAATGTGACCTGACAAGTAACATACATGAAGCAACTCCTATCAGGGAAAGTGGATGGCAGTCTCTTCAGTTTTTTCAAGCCTACCAAACTTGGGATTTTCCGGGGGGTCGGCCTTCTCCTCGGGGTCCCCGAACTCAGCACCTTCACAACCTTCACTGAATGGGGCCCCAGAGGTGCCCAAAACTGGATTGAATCGGTTTTTGCCAAAGGCATTCCCCAAAAATGGAACAGGTTCGCTTTACACCCCCGAGATTTAACATGGAACCTGAAGATCATGGTTTCCAAAAGGATTTTCCTTTTGCAGGGACTTTTTTTAGGTTCCATGTTAAATTTCGGGGGTGTATATTTCTACTCTGAGTCGTGATGTTTGGTGGCCAGCAGCCGTCGAAATGGAAATGCCATTGTCAGAAGTGAAAAAACATAATTTTACCTTTGCCCCCACTTTCCACACAAAAGAAGTATTGTGTGACACATTCATTGTGAAACTTTTCAACCTTTTCAACAAAGGTGTTTCAGCCACCCAAAGAGTTTTCCAAACATTGGAATGACCGAAACACCAAAATTTCTTCCCCCTTATATAACACATAGGACTTGCGGACTCGAGCGAAACAAAAACACCCACAGTTGCGGTGGTACTTGGTGGATGCACTTGGTGCATCAACCCGTAGACAAGACTTTAAGTTGCATCAGATTGATTATGAAAACGGAAATTTTGGATAAACAGATAGTAGTTATCAAGGTCCCCTGCGGGTTGCAACTGAATTTACAATTTCTAAGTAAGCATTCCTTTACCGCACTTGGATCTTTGGAAATCTTCGGCATGAGCAGGCTAAGCACCAGTTGCTAATCCGGCCAACAAGTTCAAAAGTAGTTTTCCGACTATTTAAGAGGAGGGCTTTTATACGTCCCAGCTGGTTTTCGAGATCTCATCCATCAACAGATCAAGGGTTCTGCACATATCCTATCTACATTGAGATGTTTGAATCATCCGAACAAGTTGCCAGGATATTGTCCAGTAACGGGTCGCCTCTGCCCAACATTTGTTGCCCCCTTTGAAAGGCGGCCCATCCAAGCAGCGGCGCGACAAAGACGACCGGTATGATCGTGATGACCGGTACGATCGTGACGATGACTTTCATCGTTGCTCGGCCATTCCAATGGATGGGCATTTGGGATCATTTGAGCGCCAAATTGGTTGGTTGATACTGTTTTGTTTGGTTTTGTGGTGTGTAATTGCGAGTTCCAGGCTGATGCGCTTGCTTGATCAATTCCACTTTTTATAAGACTTGGATATAGACATGATCAAATCAAGACTTTGGACACGGGACCATCAATTCTACGATCTGTGTCGCCCTGAGGCCGCGACCGCCGGGACGACCGCCGGGGCGATCGCCGGGACGACCGCCGGGACGACCGCCGGGACGACCGCCGGGACGACCGCCGGGAGCGCCGGGAGGAGCGCCGGGAGGAGCGCCGGCCTGCGGATCGGCGGGAGGAGCGCCGGCCGTCCGCTCCACGACTCGGAGGTGGCTTGAGCATGGCTACCTGCACGGTGGTGTGGTTAGATGAGATTCGATTCTTCTTGGAAGATATGAGTCTCACCAACTACACCAATGTGACGTTAGGAAAACGGAGACACGGCAGACCATGGCAGTTCCGCCATGATACTGTTGATGGAAGAAATCCCAAACAACCACCTGGGATGTAAAAAACCCTGTAAATAATGGATATTTTCCACATCAACTGGTGCAGGATTTCTTCCATCAACAGTACCATGGACCATGACCAGTAAAAAAGGCAACCTGATGCAGAGCAATCTTCTGAGAAGATTGTAGTGGTAAGTGATGCTTTCAGATTTTTTGTTGGCAAAGGCAAAAAGATGTATATACAGTGAAAAAAAATCAAGAAGTTGTTTTTTGAGGTCAACAAAACACGAAAACAATCGGGCATGTAGATGTAGATTGCCAACAGCTGCAAGTTTGGGATCCTTTTGCGACTCGAAAGAGATCAGTTTTTGTTGGTGCTGAACTTCACAATCCACTGGGATTCCAGTGGGTCAGTGGAAAATGATCCGCGAAGAGGTAGAATGTTTTGGGGGGACCCATGTTCATGATATTCCACGGAACCATGATTATTTTGATCTTTAATATCATAGGATCCATGGGACTGGTATATTTACCTACATTTGATGGATTTTGATGAAACAAATACAGGTAAATATACCACGCCGCACATGGATCCTAAGGCGTTTCACGACATCAAAATTTATCCGCAAGTGTTTTATTGAACGAACAAAAGCACTCTCCTGTAAACTACCAGATCGCTATGGAACATCCACCATTTTTGATGGTATTTACTAGGAAAGCTCAAAAAATTCCAGCCCAGCTATGTTAGTTTTTAAACCACCGAAAAACAAACACAAAACCCGTCACATCGCATGGCACGTTGGGTCTGCTTTTTTCAGGCGACGCCTTTGCAACTTTGCAAGTGTTTTACCTTGGTTGTTGTCAGTGTCTGTGGCCAAAGAGCGTGGACTTTTAGGAGGCTTCGAGGAACGGATCAACTGAGCGGATCGTCGCCCGGGTAAGGGCATGGGAGGTAATATATGGAGAATGATATACACCAACTGAAAAACACGGGGATGTTGAGTTGTTTTCAATCATAAAAAACGTATCAAGGATGAATGTATAGACTTGTATCAGTCTGGAGGTTTTGTTTTTGAATGTGAAAAGAAGGGTGAGTTTTGAAGGTCAGCAGCCAAGGGCACCAAGGGTATTTTTTGTGTTTTAGTTGTGTTGGACGCCCTCTTGACCTTGTTGGATGCGCGGGACCATGTCTTGATGAATGCTCCAAGTTTATTGTTTGCCTACACGGAAGCCAAGCCGCGAATGCTTCAAAAACATCAAGAAATCGTGGATGATGGATGTGTAAGTCATGAGTGATGAGACCTTAACAACAAAAATCATCGAAAAAAAATCACGTCACGAGTGATGACCAACTTGGAAAGATCATTTTCATATGGAACACCTCCCCCAAGCTTGGAGATTCAACCAACGTAGGCAACCGTAAAGGTCCTGGTGACGTGTATGAAAAAAAATCGCACCAGAATTGGTTGACGTTTTTTTTTTTGAAATTTGAAATATTTAGTAAATCCCAAGCTGAAAACAACTAATTGCTAACCTCAAACATACCTTTAAACTCATGAAGCAACAAGGAGTGTTGTTGGCTTCGTTGTTGCTGTCGTTTTTTCTACAACAGGAGATTACCACCGGAGAGGAAGGAATCCCACCAGAGATTGCAGTTTGTTGGACAGCAGAGGAAGGTTTTTTGGTTTTTGCGATGAAACTAAACAAGTATCTGGTATCCTGAACAATCAGTTTCAACTGGATGTTTGGTTAAACAACAATTTCGCATGTAAAGATTTGGAATCATTCAATTGCAACCACCACTTATACATGGAGGTTTCAGGTTCCAGGTAGCTCAGAATGATACAAACATGTTTTTTTTCCCAAACAGTGTTTTCAGCGAGTTTTTTTTGAGATCCCCTGAAAACTGGTTTCTTGGAAGGCTACACTCTGGGATTTAACTCTAAAGGGCTTAAGGCATCGACAATGTTTCCCATCGATCTCCGACAGCAGTTAATAGCAGACCCATCGAATCTTGCAGATCTTGGACAGTCGTGAAGTTTTAGAAAGCTTCCAGTTGTTTTTTTTGAGAAATCCTCTCTTTGAGAGGACTTCGGGTTCCAGAAATTCAGTGTCCAACCCCACTAGCTGAAACAAGGCAAGAATCGCTTGCAGAAAAGAAGAACTTGGGTTGGCCCCGTTCAAAGATGGGTTGCCATAAGCAATCCACAAGACTTGACGAAACGGTGGTTTCACCAGTGAAAAATTCAAACCACCGACTGGTGTGTACACACTTCAATTCATGAAATCTGTGGTTGATTGCAGGATCCTGAAAAAAATGGCTTCTGAAATAATCTCTTTGTAAACTGGGGCCCTTTTTTTGCAGCCCAACAAATCACCAAAAAAGAAAAAACCAAAGACTCACCGGCTTTGACACAAAAAGTGTGATTTGACCGTCTGAACTTTTGGGGGGCTCTGTTTGTTCAAACTGGCAATGGTTTGTCAGAATCCACCTGTTTTTTTTGTGTAGAGGGTGACATATGAATCAACGACCTGCGTTTTCGTCCCCAGAACATCCGAACATTGTCGATGCCGTGACTTTTTTTACGACCTGCTGCAGTTTGTCCAACGTAAAACCAACAACTAAACGGTCCTGGACTTTTCCTTTTTGGGGCTTCAACCGCAATTTGTCAAGTACGTTTGTACGTTTGTTGTGCAATTTTTTGGTGCTATTTTTCCCCAAGTTCATTGCAGATCAATTTCCCTGATTTTTCGGAAACAAACCAACAAAGCCACAAGATTCACAAGATGGTTTCCTGGTTTGTTTTCCAGGGAATTTGGCGGCTTTAGATTCATCGGGGCCAACGGCCAACAACTGAGGCTGAGATCTATGAAAATCAGACTTGTGATGGAAGTTGGTCACCAGAGATCTTGGGATACCTGCAACCTCCTGTGGTGGTGCTAGTGCCATTTCTGACCGGAGAAGTGGAGGTTTGAACTGTCACCTTTTTTTTGGGGGGAGGTTTAGTAGAGTCAATCAACTAATGGTAAATTGGGGTGGTTTGGATCCTGGGATGCCCCAAAATGAAATGGATTGTTACCTAGGGGTACCCTGATTCGAAGGCCCCAAACCACCGGGCCCCAAACCACACATTTTACCATTTCTTGAGTCAAGGGTCAGGATTTTGTTGGGTGTTTGTGCGGAAAAGGCGTTGGCAGAAGGTGAGAAAATGTCATGGCAACAAAAACGGTGGACCGTTGTGGACAACGAATGAAGCGGGTGGATGAAAAGAAAATGAACCTTGGAAGATTGTGGTGTGAAACATTGGTAGAAGATTCGCCTCCACAAGTTATAAATGGAGTTCTGAACGGCTTTATAAATGGGTAACTTAGGTGTTATTTCACCCCTATAAGTGGAAATAATTAAAGTTTGCCCCACTTATTGATTTTTAGCTCCCATCTTGACAGGAGCTCTTTACATCTTTGAAGTTCTTGCGCTTTCATTGTGGTGGTCGAATCTATATCTTTACTGCTGAAGCTCCCCAAGCTCCCCGCAGTGCGGAGTTTCGGTTGGATGGTTCCTTTGGATGGAGCAACTCAGTTTCACATCATTTCGGTGGATCTGCAAAAATCCCTTTTGATAGAAGAAATCCCCTGTCTCGGGTCGAGACGTGAACATGAATTTTTGTTGGTAGATTTTCTTACACCCCCCCGGAAATTTGGCGAATTCATACCGAACATGTCCAAAAATGATGAGCCTTGGAAAAGGTAGCAGGTAGATTCAAATATGGCCGGCTATTTTTGGCATCTTTTGTTAACATTTTCAGGGGCTTCACATAAAGCTCGGCCTAAAGCTGAGGGGATTTGTTCAAAAGAAAAAAGGATAAGAAGGGTCCATTTGAGCAATGAAAAAACCGTTGTTGTTTAGGGTTTATAGGGGATTATACTACCCAATTATATAGGGATTATTGTAATCCAATATAAGGTTCCCTATCAACCAACCAGTATAATGGAAAGTAGGAGTTTTTTTTTCGTGGCTGATTCGTATTTTGCCATTTATAGATAGATTTTTCCACGAAGAAAAGAATAAACATTCTGGTCAAAACGTTTTTTTTGCGCGTGCAAAGATTTGGTGTCCAAAAACATATGATTGGCAGAAAAGTTGATTTGGCCAACCATCAAATCTACTGCTTCCCAATCAATTATATATTTCCTTTAAATGATTTTGAAGGTCTTCTTGAAATTCTTGAGACTCCAAAAGTTGTAAAAGAATGGTGTGTTTCTTCCGACCAAATAGCCGCAAAATAATCAAAGTACAGAAAACAATAACAGGTCGGTTGATTTCTGACCAGGATAGCACACCTGTACTTGCCCTCTGTCATTTGTTTAGAGTATGAAATCTTGCAAAATGGTTCTTTTTTCTTCATTAAAAAACTATAAGCAGAGCAGACGCAGATTTCACCCCACTTTTTTTTTCTACGGAAATTTTCATCGAACATTTAGGTCATTGGTGTTTTCTAAATGATGGACCCTTGAGATGCTGGCTGATACCTTCCCCTCCCTCCCGTTCCAACCAACCCGCAATTCGAGGTAAGAGTTGCAAGCATGCGTCTCAGCAGCAACAAAAAAATATTTTTGGCCAACACCCTTTTTTCCCCCCTCAAAATTCCAAAAATGTTTCCATTTTTTTTTGAAAAAGTGCAAGTTTTTTTGGTTATGGCTATACCTCCAACCTTTTGGGGGGAGGCTACCTGGAATCTAATGTTGATAGATATTTCGCTATCGGCTATGGGCGACTTAACCACCAAGGTTGAACGTTGCCAGTGTCCTCGAACACCTGTGTCGCCGTATTGCGCGTGGGGTTGGCAGCTTTGGCGAGGGTTTCAACGTGAGCTACCTGATGCGTGGCACTTGCAACCCGATGGCAATGAAGCTTTAGGGTTTGGGGTTTAAGGTCATCAATAAAAAAATCTAAACAAAACCATGGTGAAGGTCAGTTGGGGGGGGGGGGGTCATCTAGAAAAAAAACAATCTAGAAAACAACAACCAGGTGATTTAGTTCGTGACCTTTTTGCATCCCCCCGTTGAAGGTCACTTATATATAGCCTTTGAAAGGGTCACTTAATCATCCCAAGAAAGGGTAACAAAGAATTGCCAGGTCACCATTTTTTGTTTGGGAAGCGGGAAGTGATATTTTCGAGTTGATTTTCTCTTCCATCTTCACCCCTGAGCGTTGGGGGAAGATGGATGCAATTGAAGTTGAGAGATATTTTTTCAATCTGTATTGGTTTAGAGGTGGATTACCATGATGAGGCACTTGGGTTGAGTGAGATTGTAGGGTAGAGATCACATGGAGATCCATCCAGTTCTTTGTGACTTGGATAAATGGTTTCTCGCTGTGTCATTCGACGGGGAATGTAGAGCTTTGTGGTAACTTTACCCAGACATTTGTATATATCGCGTGAGTAAGCATGTATTTTTATATTCTTGTAATCACATACAAGCATACATTATCATATTCTAAGATCATATTTCATCCTATATTAAGTATTGGATGATTGCAAGTATTGACCAGATACCGGCGCAGTTGTGGTCATGTACTTGCATGGTCATTCCTCTATCTCAAGAGGACATTTTCTGTGAGGTAAAAGGTTTTTTAGCTTGCAGAGCCGCTAGCTGACACGTTTGTGAAGCCAAATATCTAGTTCAGGCTCAGGTACCTCCCTAGAACACATAGCCTCTGAAACGAGGGCTTACCAAAAGGAAAGTTGTCTCCCCCTTGCAAGCTGTTAGTTTTAGGGAGTGTATCCTGTTAATCCTACTGTTGGAAGAAATCCGGCTAACCAGTTGAGGTTGGTAGTGTACCCCATTATTTACATCCCTGGTGTTTTATTCTGGATTTCTTCCATCAACCGTATGGCCGCTACACTAATTCAAAACCTGGCTCTTTTTATTTTGAGGCAAACCTTTGACCACTGGCCAGCGGTGCCGCTATCGGTGACAGTGGTCGTCTTCCATTTCGTGAACGACAGGGTGAAGGCATGGGGTGCTTGGACCAACAAATTTATTGGGGGTACTGGTATTTAAGTGGAAAATTAACCTTGGGAAACAAACAAGTCTTGGGGGAACCCATGTTTCAACTTCCATGATTATGGGAGGAGGAGGATGAAACTCAGCCTTAGTATTATAATTATGATGGTTATTTGGCAATTTAGTCATGTTTATGCCACTACTTTATGAAGTTTTTATACATCTGAAGTGGTTTGCAGGGTTTTCTTCCATCAACAGTATGTCTCATTTTTTCCAGTGTGTTTTTTTTCGGCAAGAGCCACCACCTCCAACCAAAAGGAATTTCCCATCCTGCCCAAAAGACAGCCTTTTTCACTGTACTCACAACCTCAAACTGTCCCGAAAAAGGAACAAACACATCATCTCCGAACCTTGAAAGTCTAATACTAGGTGGTGGTTTGACACATTTTTTATCTTTGCCCTTACCTGGGAAGAAGATCCAATTTTGACTAGCAAATTTTTCAAATGGGTTGGTTCAGCCACCAACTATATAGAAAAGCTTGAGGGTTCAAGCTGAACCATCAACTTTTCTGGGGAAACATACAACATCAGTGGCGCTCTGAACATCTTTCAAGCTTGCGGGTTGAACTTGGAAAGATGACGTTATGGATACCTAATCTATGCACTTGGAGTCGTTACCCTGTTAAACGAGAGTTTTTTTTGGCTTGAACCCAAACACTTTGGTGTTTTTGAGAACTTTTTGAGAAACACCAAAAACGCCGGGTTTCGGCCTATTTTCCAGGGGGCTATGCCTGTCTGTCAGTTTCAGGGAGGGGTAAGGATTCCTTGGTTTTTTGTTGGTGGTGACAGGTGCTGAAATTCTGGCGTGATGCGACACCAGGTGGTCATTTTAGTGGTTGGAGTGTGACTTGGCCATTGGGAAAATGAGTGGTAATGTACCGAGAAGAGTAGAACACCATTTAGAAGATCTAGTTTTTGTGTGTTGTTTGGTAGACTAGATATATATACACTTTCTATATATGTATATAATTATGTATACATGATAATCTTTTTTGGTGTGTACAACATAATTACGTACGTCTACTGTGTGTATATGTATATAGTATATCAAAAAGTTGTGTATATATGTATATTTGATATCCCGTTGAAAAAATGTATTTTTTCCATCTTGCGGTTGAAAAAAAATGTATTTTTTCCATCGCAACGGATCTTTTCATAAGTTCATGTGGGGGAGGAGTTGGATGAAGAGTTCGAAGGTGCTGATAGGATGGAAGCTACGAATACCGTTGATGATTCGGCAATCCGGTTACTGTAACCAGTTGACCCTGGAACCTGATGGCCATCCAATTCATAAAGGGTGCTTCCAATTGGAGGATGAACCACATCTCAAGATGATTAAGTCTTTGTTTAACCGGGCATCCATTGAAAAAAAAGGTTGTTCAGGGTACGAGGTTGATATGGTAAATACTCATTATTTACAACGTTTTCATATATCTAAACAGGTTTTCACGGCCTTTTTTTTGTGAAGCATCACGTGTATTGCAGAACAAGGTCCGAAAAAAAATAGGGTGGCCTCTAAGCGGTTTCTCTACCTTTTTGAAGTCAGGGACTCGTGATGGCCGCAAGTAGGTGTATCGGCATATCGCAACATTTCCCTTTGCAAAGGTTTCCTAGCATTGATCCCTCCACGCTGCAGTGGTTCCTTTGAGGTCCCAGGGGGGAGCGTTGCCACGGGCAAAGATAGAGATCCATGGGATGCAGCACAACGCGAATGGGACGAGGAATCCAATGAGATCAAAACTGGGAATTTCCAGAGGATGAGGATAGCAAAACATATTATGTATACTCTCCGTGACCCTTCATTTCCCACGAATGTTCTCCCTTTTTTTTAAATTGCCTTTTTTATGACTTGGAAAGCACTGGAAAGCACAGTTTGAGTTTCTGGATATTTTGGTATTGAATTTGAGGTTGGATGATAGATGTACCAAAGACGTCAGTCTTCACTGAAAATCCAGCACCAAAAAAACATTGGCGAGGTTTGGTTTGAAACATGAGTGATTCAAACAGTTGATCTTTCGCGAGCTTTTTGCATAAGTTTCTGCGTCCATGGTGGCAGTTTCACCCTTACTTGGAGAAGATTCCCATTTCGACACAGAGTTTTCAAAGGGGGTTGAATCCTTTAATGGGAAATTGGTGGTTTGGATTCCTGGCATTTTTTCATGAAAAGGGCCAGAATCCCAAAACCACCAGCCCCAAGCTATCAATTTACCATTAGGAGGTGATCCAATTTGGTGACCCCGTATATTTTCGCCTTCTGGGTTTCAGCCACTTCCCATGAAATGTCCCCCTGAGTCTTGATCGAAAGCCTGGATGTCGTCTTTTTCAGGAGATGTTGGGTCATCCATGGCATGTAGCTGTGGCTTCTGTGGATGGAGAAGTGTGGGAAGATGAGATTGAAGGCGCCTTTTTATGGCACACCTTCAAGAAAGGTAGGGCTTTTAGTATGCGAAAAATGATGCGACCAAAAATCCGCCCGAAACTAGCGAAAGGCACCTGAATTTTGCGGGGAAAAAGTCTTCGAAAAACTGTTTTGAAATCCCAGGAGTTTCCATCGCAACCTTTTTGCTGGACATATGCCCAATTTTCTTTTTTGGAAAAAACACCCTAATTCTTTCCCCGAAAATTCAGTGGCTTACAGGCCTGTTTGACGATTTGATACCATCCATCCATATGCCTCGACGTTGTCTGATTTGGTATGACAGGTTGCACTGTCTACCGTCGTGGAGACTGCTTGCTCTGTGTGGCAAATCTGGGAGAAGTCTTCTTGGCATACGATCAGTGGAGAAACTTGGCCGAATTTTTTTAAATGTTTTTTCACCAGAAAATCGTCCCGAAGTTGGGGATGGTTCTTTCCCAGGGGGTTGGTTGCTGGAGATGATGATCCAACTTGAGGAGCAAATTCTTTTCAAACAGGTGGGGGGAAAAACCCACCACCTAATACTCCCTCACAATTTTGCGGGGTTGGAATTTTCCTACGGAAAACCGACTTTGCAGGCAGTTATAGTATATGTTTGGGTAAACGGGAAAAACCAAGAAAGCAACAAAACCTTGTTTGACAACCAACATTGACGTCGCAAAAATATGAGTTTTCAAGGTGGTGGCAACTCAATTTTATTTAACCTTTTACCCCCCGACCTGGAGACATGATTCAATTTGACAAACATATTTTTCAGATTGGTTTAACCGTTAGACCTACCAACACTTTTTGTTTTTTTAAACAAATAAGACTCACCTGCCCTTTCTATTGCAAGGGCCCTCTTCCTTGTTTAGAAACTTGCTTCTCTGTCCAAAAGCTGCCAAAACCTGGACCTGACGATAGAAAAACGTTCTTCAACTCTGATCAACGACCAGGATGTTTGACGACTTGGAGTGGCGCAGTTTTTTTTTGCCATGTACTTTATTAGGTTGGTGTATTGCAAGTATATTGAAATCACGAATCACCCAATTACATTTGATTTTTTTTCCGTATATTTCGGTATTCGGATAGTGTTTTGAAGTGTGAGAGTGTAAAAGACAATCCAGCCCTCCCAAAAAAGTTGGCAGGATTATCAAGAATAAGGCTGGGTAAAGAAAAGAAGCTGGGTGATGATATATGGGTGTTTCCTAAATGTTGGTACAAGTACCCCCCATTTCACACCCCAAAATGGTCATTTTTGGTAGGAACAAAAGCAATTTTAGGAAACCCCCATATGGAGATTTTCGAGTTTATGTACCGCTGAACCTCGATGAATCCTTAGGTGATGAGGTCTTCAGTCAAGGGTGGAGTCCACGCAGCAACGCCACCTTGCAGCTTGCAATGTTGTATTTGCATCTTTCTTCATTCTTTCCTGTTGGTTGTGAACCAAAAATTTGGTGTTTCTTTTTCCTAGACGTCAAAGACCGACCATTGAAAAACATAGTTCCCTGGAATTTCTTTATGGTAAACCCTAGCTTAAACAACTAGGATCTACGGAAAAAATCAAGCATTCAAACAAATAGTCTTTTCATTCCTAAGGTACGCTCCGGCCAAAGCCAGCTTCTACGGGACTGGGGCGCCTTTGACATTGGAGCGGCCCGCGCGTTGCGTGACCCCGTCGACCCTCTGGCAGTTCCGACGGCAGATTCACACGGAAGGATGGCCCTTCATGGAACACTCTGGGGAGGCAGGCTAGATGGCTAGACCTGGTTGGGGAGGTGTTGGAAAAAATGGAGGTGTGGGAAACTACTTGGGGCGAAGTTGGAGCAATATTTTGTGAAATCATTCCAAAACCAGGAGATTTTTTCCAGTAGTTAAAATCATCGTGTTCAGGTTCTGTGTTGGCTTTCAATATTGCACACGTGTCTTGCAAAGCGTGTATTGCATGCCTATAAATGCCAGCATACACTTGTTCACCGGTGAAATGATACTGGTACAGGTATATTTTGCCTACTAATTTACCATCCAAATCAACTATATGCATGTAGGTTTAAATATGCCATCCTTCCATGGATCCATGATTGCAGGCTCACTGGGTGGCTTGGGATGCGGAGGAAGCTGGCGCAGGTTCCGGACTCCGGGTTCAATGTGGGTCATGGGCCATGGCGGCCTGGGCCTCGGGGGACCTGGTTGAAGGGTGGAATTTTTGGACGCAGAAAAATCAACTTTTTATATAAGTGATGCAGGACTTTTTCCCATCAAGAAATCTTATTAACATCTACAGAAGCTTGCAGTTCCATTGTCACCAAATCATTCTGAAACACCCACAAACTTGTATTTACGTTTCCTTCTTGGTCTTGTTGGTCCTGGTTGTGGACCATCCTTTGTTGCCGCTGTTGTCAGGAATCTTTCCCACCACGCACAGTCGCGACTCTGTCTTGCCCGTTTTGCGTTCAGTGTACGGCTGGGCGTAGTGGGCCCCTGGCACTGTTGCGATGGGACGACAAAAAGAGCCATGTGAGACGCGAGGATTGTTGGAGAAATGGTCGAAGAGAGACCGGAAAGACCATATTGTATTGATTCCAATAAGTATGGAATAATCGTCGAAGAAGTGTGTATACTTAATGGTGGTTTCAATCTGTTTTATTTCCAAAATAGTTACACAGTTACACACCATCATTCCTAAACTGGGAATTCTTATATAGTTTGTTTCAATCTTTTCAATTTCAGACGCACCTCTACGTATTTGGGGAATGTTCCCATCAAGATCCCTGGCGGAAGTCAAGGTTCCCCAAGCGATTCTTCGTAAAAAGGAAATTAGACTTACCATAGTACTACAGCCGAAGGCACGAAAAACAGGAGAAGCGATTGAAAGATGGTTACCTTGCAAACTAACAGCCATCCCCTACAGTTTAGTCGGTACTTTTCAGTCTATGAGTTTCCCCCCAAAAAATTTCCAGCGAAGTGCCAAGGTAGGATATGGGGTCCCTCATCCCTTTGTCTGGTCAAAAGATTGGACTCATGCCCCTAGAAGTCCAAAGACTGTTAAAAGAATAGGTTTTCACCAAAGACTAGTGTTTTAGTAGGGAATTTTAATCATCCCAAATTGGGGACTATGATTTCAATAGTCTTGGACTTCCAGGGATGATTGAAGTATTGTAAGTATCCAACTTGCAACGACCCCCCCCGACCCCCCAAAAACCCCGTGCGACTTGGATTTGCCAGAGTTTTCTTTTGGGGTAGGGTGAAATCACAAAAATATCAAGGACCTCAAACAAAATCTGATCTGCTTCCCTGGCCGTTATTTTCCAACCCTACTCCACACCTTCGAGCGACAAAAACGCACTACAACGCCACCTTTCGGTTCGTAGGACGAACCGCCGGCGGAGTTGTTGATCTATACCCGACGTCCGGGCAGTCCTGGATCTGACATCCGATTTCGGGATCGGATTCGGCACTTTTGTAGCCGCTGTTGTTGTGCTAGGAAAGGATTTTTTTCTTCTTTTTTTATGGGGTCTTGGTTGTATATGATGCGGATATGAGATAGTTCTTACCGTTGCAGATGTTTGCAGACAAATAGAGTCATATGTCAGTTTTTTTAAAAGGGAGATACTTGATACATGCAAAGGGGAAAGTTACCCAACTGCCTTTTATATTATATGTACGTATGCATATACATTCTACAGTGTAAACATCATTATCGATTCCTAAGCTCTATATCATGTTTTGGTTTCCAAACTTAGGATAAAAAATTCGAAGGGTTTCTCGTTGACCACCACCTTCTTGGTCGGTTGGACTCCCAGGGTGCTTCATCCAAGACTTTCGGAGGAGGTTGAGGTTCGGGGACCTGGAAAAAAGATGGTGGAAACATGGTACTTGGAGGGACTGGAAACGCTTATACTTGAATGGTTACTTTTCTATGGTAGCTGGTAGGTAAATATTCCATGCATGAAGCATCTGGATCAAAGAAATTGGGAGAAGTAACTTTGAAGCAACCTGTTTTTTTTTTCGTGACTCTTAAGTTTGGTTTCGCAAGGTGCAGGGATGAACGATGGGTACAAGATGTACAAGTGAACTTTCTTCAGTAGGTTTTAGAGTGTCAATTAGATTTATATACAGATGTGTTTGTCCCTCCAAATTTGCTTGCAATAACCTTGGATATGCTGTCCTTCGTTGGAATTTGCTGTGTGTTTTGTGGGAATAAGGATGGCAGGTTCCCCCTCAAACGAACCTATCTGAATCCTTGGGAAATAGCCAAACTCGGACACCCATCCTTGATGTCAAGGATATACACCCTGGTGGTTTTGGAGAAGGTAATTCTCTTCAAAACGGCTAATTTTGAATGTCCACCTTCAATTTCAGTCAGGAGTGTACATATATCTCTCTATATTTTTAATATGTGTAATTGATATATATATATTTATATATACATATGGTCGAGGGGGCTCGCGTGTATACATGTACATATAAATATGAAAAAACCATTAAAGATATATACACATATTGCGATGCTCGTTCCTAGGAACAGTGGGAAATGACAAAAATTAACTGTGTAGCAACTGAGAGAAAAAAGCAACGCACTTAATTCATTCTGAATCATGTAGACAGATACGTATAAATCGCAAGTGTCCCAAAACCAAAAAACCCATGGCCTTAAGCAAGAAAACCAAGCAAACATTCCCGAACTTAACTTCCCGCACATCCGCCCAACTCCAAAAAAAGGGCGGAAGATCGACGTTTTCCCTCCCGGAACTTCTACAGCGAGGTCATTTCGGACAAAAATGGAGGGCTGAATCAATGGATTTTTCCAGGTTCTTGTGAAGGGTGCTAGGCAGTATTTACTGCTTATATACCAGGTATATACTGCTTTCTAGGGGGTTTTCTTATCCTTACCACGTGTCACCAGAACCAGAGTGAATCCATTGACTGAAAGGGATGGAGGATCATCCGTTGCAGTTGGAAGCTGCAGAATTGACGTTGTTTTTTCTGTTTGGGTAGCGATGATGTAAATGAAAGCTGGTAAATCCCATTTTTTGGATTTCTTTTGAACAGAGGATGAGACGTTTTTTTTTTTTTGGGGGGGGGGGTTGGTGGAGAGTTTGTGAATAGTGCAACAGTTTTTCAAGCATCTTATTTGCGACATAGTTGGAAGGGGTTCCTCGAGATGATTTGAAACCCCTTCTGAGCAAGTAGTAGGTCGTTTCACATGGCATGTGATGGACGCGGATTGGTGGCTTTGATGAAAGATGGCTTTATGATCACAAACCTGGGTCAAAGAGTGCAAACCTCCCTCTAAAACTAACACATCGACCCCTGAAAAATCATGGTTGGAAGATGAACTTTCCTTTTGAAATGGTCCCTTTTCAGTGGACATGTTAGTTCTCGGGGGTGTAGGTGTAAATGATATATATATATATATTTTTTCATATGGCCACATGCGTGGTATGCCCCAGGAAGTTAGTTAAATTGGTTAGATACTCGTAGTAAGTGGTAATCCACAACCATTGACTAACTTTCTGGGAAAGACCCTTCAATAGGAACAATCATTAATGGAACTGACAAAATGATGATTCTGATGTTTCGCCTTTGCCACAGCTTTTACCGTGATTGATTTGGGGGGTTGTGTCTTCAAAAAAAGGAAAGAAGTCTCTTCACGCAAAATCCCCTCCCCAACACAACAAGAAACTGTTGAAATTTATAGTATAGTTTGCCGACACTGAACATGGGAGCAATCAGAACTTTTTTAGATTTACAATGTGTTTCAGAGTTTGGTGATGAAGGACACCCCTTAGATCACTATCTGGACAAGTATGACTTGGATGCCTCAAGGGAGTGAAGTTTTCCAAAAAAAACGCCTTTAGTTCCCCCGGTTCGTACTTCTTCACAGCACGAAACGATTGTCAAGTAAACGAAACGATGGATCGGTTACCACATGGATACATGGAGAGGAATGCATATATATATATATATACACACATATAATACTGTTGATGGTTCAGAAATCCGGCGATCACCAGTTGAGGTTGGTAGTTTATCCCATTATTTACAGAGTTTTAGCACCATCCCAGGTGGTTGTTTGGGATTTCTGAACCATCAACGGTGTGAACAAGACCAATCTCCATGTAAAACAACTTAGAATGCCAAGCCCACAGTTTGGATTGCCAAGGCCGTCAGTCAGTCTCCCAGTTTGATCCAAATTTTTGTGTATCCAGCGATTTTTTGATTCCCAACCCAACCACACCACCCACAGACGATTTTTGTAGCACATCCTCACACCCATGGCAGTTTTTCTTATTTTGGAAGAAAACAAACCGACCGAATTCTTCGCTTGTCGAAGGATTTTTCTCTTTCGAAAAAAACTCCCACCGCTGTTTTTGGAAGGTGACATACTATGCCCAGACGAGTTTGCCAATGCAAGAGCAACTCTGGATAGTCAGGGCCATCTCAGCAGGGAAGAGTGGTGATTTTAAAGAGCTAGCAAGGCAAACCAAAAAAACATGGGGGGAAGTTTTGCAACAAAAACTCATTGTAATTGTAAGGTAATCATATATCATCATATTATCTATGTTTTTTTTTCAATGGAAAACATAGCTTTTTAGAATAGCAATAAAGCATCCTTGCCTGGTAAATTTCATCAAGACCAAGATCATCAAAATGTTTTGCAGAGACATCATGGTCAACATTTCAATAGCAAAGGGTCGAGCCCCCCAAAATGATTCGCTATGGTTCGCAAAAGGGGGTTAAATCGTGCCCCTTTGGACGATGAAAATTAGCAAGGTATGAAACTGGTCAGCTATATGATATCTTACAAATAGGTGTGTATATATATATATATATCAGCGCCCATACATATTTATATACATGTATACATTATGTATATAGATACCTTGTATGGCATTATGCTAAGACCATTCTAAAGATCCCTTCTTCCGTAAACCCAAGCAACTACTGTTTTCCCCATGGCAGATTCTCATCAGGTGAGTGACGTGGTGGTGGCAGTATCCTTAAGCTTCCAAGTGGATTATTCTTGGGAAGCTGGTGCTGAAAACATCCTTGACTTCAAGGTGTGAAGCCTTAAAAAACGCCTAAAAAAACCACCAGCGGAGATAGGGGGGGAAGTTTGTTTGGAAGCCTTGTTTTATAAGAAACCCAAGAAAAGATCAGTTGGAACAAGTGGAAGGGGTGGGGGGTTGGAAGTTGGAAGTCGAAGTGTAAGAACTTGGGAGCAGAATGCTAGCCAAATTTTGGGTAGTGATTTGAAGTTGTAAAGAAGCAGATGCAAAGAGGATGAAAAGTGGAGGGGGGGGGAATTTTCATGAACATTTCTCTCCCAAACTTGTGAGTGTTTATGTTTAGGGGGGTTGGAGTATTGTAGTTACTGTATGATATAGTTAAACGTACTGTAGGTGTCGTCATTTAGGATGACCCCCTTTTTTAAGCTGACATGCGGAGGGTGGAGGTGTAGGCTTTTTGAAAGTACTGTTCATGGTTGAAATCCTCTTCGACCTGGGATGTATGAAGCTATACGATTATAAACAAACCATGACTGTCAAAAGAGGGTTGCATGGTTTAGCCCAGATCATGTATTCTTGCTTGGTTTCGGCTCAAAATGGAAGTAGAAATTCATTGCTGATGTTTTGAAGAGCCCTCAAGTATTTGCTTCACATTTCAGATGTTTCAAATAAAAGTCACTTTGCTGAAT
>DF240917.1:9498-95882 GCA_000507305.1 Breviolum minutum Mf 1.05b.01 | reverse complement strand
TTTTTTTCATTGCTCACGTCTAAAAAAGCTTTGCGAAGCTTCTGAAACTGAAGGACGACTTCCTGAGATTCCCTGACTGCTTCCTCCACGGAGGAGATCTTCTCTTTGATGGTCTGCAATTGTACCTTTCATTTTTTGACACACTGTTCCCCTAGCCTTCCAGTTACCCATATATTTGGAACCAGGGGGTCTAGTTACCTAATATACTGGTAACTGGGGGGTTGGTTACCTAATATATAGGTAACTGGAAGGCTAGGGTTCCCTAAAAATCAATGGTTGGGAAGATGTTTTTTTTCTTTTGAAGTGGTCCCTTTTTTGGGGGAGACATTTAGGAGGCCTGTCGGCCTGTCTCAACTTGGCGCCACATCAATTGCCACTGGTTTTTAGAAAGGGTTGATACTTGGAGGATCACTCCAGTTAGTAAGTAGTTAGATAATAACCCCTACTTGTAAGCCATGAAAAGACCATTTGGAACGGGTCCCGGGGACTTACCAGGCCACCATAGTTTTCAACCCCACGGAAACTGGAACAATCAACGGCTGGAACCCACAAACGGATGATTCATGTCGATGTTTCTCCGAAATTCCTTTAGGGGGGTAGTTTCAGGTGCAGGTGAACCGGCAAAAAAAAACACACACGGTATTTAAGTTGTGATTGAGATCACCATCATCTCATCAAGAAAAGAAAAACTGTGCAAAAAAAACAGAAATGCCAAGAAAAAAAACAAGAAAAGGTCCACACAATAGTTACAGTACAGGCTGTTGCATTGATTTGACTAAAAAGACATCGCAACTCAGAAGTGGTACACCCACTTGAGAAAGGAGAAACACCGAAATCCAGCTGTTAGGTGGGTCCACTCCGGGGTGTAGTTTTGGTCAACTAATGGTAAGGCTTGGTGGTTTGGGACCCGGTGGTTTGGATTCCGATTGGATCCCCGAAAATGAAAGGGATTGTTATGAAAGGGGTATCCCGATTCGAATCCCAAACCACCGGGCCCCAAACCACCAATTAACCATTAGCTGATTTGGGACGACCATTAAACATTCATCTGAAAGAAATCCATTGTGAATGGCAACACCTCTAACATTCCAACAAAGACAGATGGGAAAAAAATTATACCCAAGAAAATCATCGAGTTGTTCATCTCATTTCGGAAAAAAGAAAAAAGAAACATGATTGGAAACATAGAAACCATACATATACTTGGCATAATTAGATAGTGTTGATACTTTCAAGGAATCCAAATGACAAACTGCTTATCCTGAGTATAGTGCTTGTGGTTCTGGTTGCTTGTTGCTGTTTCTGGGGTGTAATCCAGCACAACCCCCATAATCAACTGTTCATTCTGCAGTGGCATTTTTGTTCAATGACCTGACATACGCTTTGTTGAACTACCTGAGAGATTAGCCCAAAATCCAAAATGGAAAAGACTCCCCTGAAAACTAACATGTTTTCTGAAAATCAATGGTTGGAAGATGTATTTCCTACTGAAATCCTTTTTATGGGACATTCCTCCGTTTTCAGTGGTTTTTTCTGCCAACTTCCAACCACCTGGAAAATGTCCATCAACTGGAAACCCCGAAAAAAAAAAAAAACACAGCAATTTTCAGTTGCCTCAAAGAAATGGGTATACTTTCATTCCTATGCTTCCAGGTTTTGATTTTCAGATTTGCAATCTGGAACTCATGGACTTCAAAATAATTGGATGGGAACTCTTTGTTTCAAAGAGGGGAAGAAATACACTCCCCGAAACTAACAGCAAGTTACCCCCTTTCTCCGCCCCAAAAGGGAAATGAATCGTCTTACCCAACCATCCATTTGCAGGTGCGAAGATGTTAGTTTCAGGGAGGGCGTATATCAGCTCAAAAGCAAGGACTCTTTCAGCTCAAAATTAAGGACTCAACAAATAGGATCCATGTAGGAATACTTACCTACAATTCCCCTTGAATGTGGCCATTTTTCATGGATCCTATGGGCAAAGATGCTGCTTTTGTAGATGTCCAATGAAAACTTACACACAGCTCCACCCACGTTGCCACCCAAAAAAGTGACTTGTGCCTTTCGCTTTCTCTCGCTGGTTTCCTGGCCCCAAAAAAAATTGGCTTCAAATCACGGCGTTCTCATGGGCCCCAGGGAAAAAGGTCTAAAGCAGCTTTGGAATCATACGAGATTGGCCCCTGCCTATGATCGTCAAACTGGAGTGACATGGGACCCCCCTATGGCCATATCCAAAAAGGAATGTATATCACTGGGGTTTTTTCACCTTGATATAAGTGGAGTGATATGGGAGCCTACTTACAACTTCCCATGGGGTTACTTGATTTAGATCAAAGGCGCCAAACTACCCCAAGAAAAGAACAAGGATTCGGTTTGGTCTCCTAATGAGGAATTGTCCCCCTTAGTATGTTTCAGGTTTTGTTTACCTACCGTTTTTTGATGTTCAAAAACTTTCTAGAAGTTTACTCCCCCGGAAGTTTAACAGTTAGCCCCTGAAAAAAGGGATGGTTTGGAAGATGAAAATCCTTTCCTTTTGGGAAGGTAACTTTTCAGGGGCTACACCACCAACCTGAAAGTAATGCTTTTTTCCAAAGGAGAAACATCTACAAACCCCCAACTTTGGGGTTCCAGCCATTAGTTTTTATTGGAAAACACCTTGGCACCAATTTGTTGTCGAAGCAAAAACATCTCTCGGTTCAGAAGTTTCGTCAAAGGGTCACCTGGGTGAAACAACAACAACAACAACAACAACAACAACAACAACAACAACAACAACAACAACAACAACAACAACAACAACAAAATCACCAGGTGGAGAATAGGTATTATAATAAACTGGTTGGTGGTTTCAACCCAATTGAAAAATTATTAGTCAAAATGGGAATCTTCCCCAGGTAGGGGTGGAAATAAAAAATATTTGAACCCACCAACCAGTAAACCATGACATCCGGATCACTATGAAACCCAACAAAAGAATGGAAAACCTGGCAATGCTGCGAGGACTCCGTGCCCTTTTGGATGTTGGAAAACGTGAAGTCAAAACGTGGACGGAACCGAAGAACCGAACTCAAAGCTTGCTTGCCAGGTGACCTCCAACATTTTGGGAATAAAAAAGTCACGAATACCTGGGATTCCAACCACCATTAAAACAATGGGTGTTAATATAACCACCATTGCTTACGTAAGGGTTTTAATCATCGAAATTGGGTCAACCATTATTTTAATGGTGGTGGAAGCCCAGGGGAATTGAATCACCTGCTTTATAAATAAGTGTTTGAATTAGATGATTCCATACCCATGGGAAGAACGCAAAAATATATGCCTACATGGAAAACCCCATAAAAATCAACCATGTCATGTAGGTTTTGTTTGTTTTTATACCACGACCCCCCAAAACCCATGGAAAAAGAAAGGTTTTGAGCCACCTAAAAACCATCTTATTTACCATTAAAAAACCCTCCAAAAATGTAGGTTTTGGGGGGGTTTTAATGGTACCATCGTCCCCCATGGATCGATCCCGTCATTTCTATAGGGAAATCTTTGGGGTTTTTACCGGGGGCACCTGGCCTCCAAAAACCCTCAACCAAAACGGCCAAGCGCCTTATTCAAGGTGGTCAGCTTCGCGGCCATCCTTGGCGGCCCAAGGTTTATTTTTTCAAAAAAAAAACGTTGGGTGAAGAACTTACAGCTCCCGAAAACTAAGATGTTCCCCTCAAAAATTTTGATGGTTGGTTGGGAAGATGCACTTCCTATTATAAATAGTCCCTGTAACTAGGGGACATGAGACATTCGTTAGTTTTCCAGGGTGTATTTTTTGTTGGTGACGAAAAAATCGGACTCTAAACTGACTGCTTTTTTTTTGCCCATGGTGAAAAATGGGGGCCCATCTTTCCGGAAAGCTAAATTTAGCATCTTTAAATGCTGGGGATTATTCCATAGCCGCGATGTTAGTTTACCAGGAGTTTAAACAAATCATGATCCAAATCTCCTCCTTTCCTAAGACAAACACAAGCATGTAAGATAAGTCTGACTCAAGACTCCCTTTTTAGAAGGTTTTCGGCCACAACATGACGTTGTTTTTCAGCTTTGTGATGCTAGAAAGTGATCTCCCCTTAGACATCCAAATACCTCCTGAGAACTTCTTAGGAGGTGTTTGGAGGTCTAGGATAGTACCATTCTGAGATGGGAAAATCCTGGGTACAAAACAGCTAAAAAAAGTCTGTTCCATCCACATTCACGTGTCCCGAACAAAATGCCCGAGATTTACAACTATACGGTAAAACCAACCTCGCAAAAATCCAGCATCCTGGATTATTTATTTCCAGGAAAAAAACATAGATATTTTTCCACGGCCATTTTACCAGAGTGTATACTAGGTGGTGGCTGAACCACACAGATTGAACCCCAAGGATCCGGATGAAAATTCGAAGTTTCACCACCGAGTCCTCCAAAAATAACCCCCCCAAACAAAAGGAAATCCTCCAAGTTGGAATAGTTCTATTTACACTCCCGAAAGCTAACATGGATACCCAAAATGACGCCATAATTGAAAGGAGATACATTTTAAAAACCATTCTTAGTATATATCTATGTTAGATTTCGGGGGAGATCCCCCAAAATCTTGGGTTTTTCCTTGGGTAAACGACAATATTTTTTCCAACTACCAAATGTTCATCGCCAGTCTTGGAGTCGGGTTTCATACCCCTCGCCGACCAAAAAAATCAAGAATTCTCCCCCCCCCCGAAGTTTAAAAGCTCGCTTTCTGAAAAATGCTGGCAGTTTTGGACGACGAAAATCCCTTTCCTTTTGGGGAAAAACGGGCCCTAGTTCTCAGTGGCAAAAATGCTGGAAAAAAACGTCCGGAGGGTAAATCATGATATGATGAAAATGCCTGGATCTTCTAGATATGAAAAAATTTCTGTCGGAGTTGCTGGGTCTTTTGGTGTGAATTGAAACGGCCCAAATTTTACAGGAAGATCCAGGTATGACGTGTTGGGATGGAAAAAAACAACGGAAAAAATACCTCGACATCAGCCAATCCCATACCATCCATGTATGGTATATTGAGTAGATTTACCAGATTTTACCATTAAAAACAACCAAATGTAGGTAAATATACCATACATGGATGGTATGGGAATGGTAATCCCAAAAAGGCTTTCGGCTTTTCGTCTTCCAGTTCCAGTCCCGAATCCAATTTTCGGGTGCGAACTTGATGTGTTTGTTTCAGGGAGGGTATATCATGTTCATTGAAATCCAGATGTTCCTAATTTTTTCTCAATTTTTCCAGGGTTTTTGTTTGAAGATATTGCAAATGTGTTGGTAAAAACCTAGAAATACATGGGGATTTTCATGGTTATTTCATTTGTTCCCTCTCTACAAGTTGAAGCCTTCCCAAAGCATCCCCACTGATCTAAGCGTTTCTGCAAGGCGATCAACTCCTGTAGCTGTTGGTGTTTCTTTCCCCAACTGGGGGAAAACGGATCACCGGAACCACAACTGGAAACAGATCAACAAAAACCTGGGCAAACACCGGGGAGGGGGGGGGGAGGGTAAAATTTCGTGGGGTTTCCATTGTAAATACCAGGTGCGTTGTTCTTTTTGGGGGTGGGTTTTTTTTCTGCTGGCTGGTGGTGTTTTGTGCGATTCGCAAGCTTGAATTTTGCGGGTATTTCAGGTGTTGTGTGTTGTCAGTAATTGAAAGAATGAAGCATGTCACCACTCAACAAAAAAATCTACCACTGATATATCACTCATTGATGAGGGGTTTTGCTGGGAGTATGACCTTTTCTTACTATGCCAGCCAACTGGAGTTCGATTGTTTTTTTGCAAATAGCATGGCTCAAACAAAATGAACACGTGGCTCTTCATTTAAAAATCTCAGCTTGAATCCACTGTCTGATGTCATCTCATCTGACAAGGAATACCCTTGCACATCTTACCAATGTTTGTTGGTCGGGTTTCAACGTGGCTTTCTGGGGGGGAGATCTTTAAAGGACTAAATCTTATATTACTTGGAACATCTCGGCACATCTTGGCATTCTTTCCAATTGGATATTCTCATAGAGTTGAACATTTGGGTTATATATCCTCTCTAACTTGAACATGGAACCTCTAAATGGCACCCTGGAATAGGAGATTCCTTTTGGAAACCATCGCTTTTAGGTTCGATGTTAAGCTTGGAGAGTGTAGTGAATCATGATAGTTTGCCCATGCATACCCAGATATATTTAATAATTCACCAGCCCAATTATTGTTTGCCCAAATTCACCCGATGCTAAATTCGCAGTTGCTGTATCAAACACTTCTGAAAGCTGAAATTCCCAAAACTTTCTGGGGCATCTATACCCCCCTTGGTGCGAAAAACCGGATGAACCTTGGGAAAATTTTATAGCAGGGCCCTGCCGATCAACACTGGAAACTCCCCATGGAGTCCGTGAAGCTTCAAAAAACTGGTTCCCTTCATAAAAATGGATGGGATTGTTTGTTCTTATCCAAGTTCATGCCCCGTAAAGAAAGGACAGAAACACAAAAGAAACATGTGGAGGTTTAACCGTTTAACCCATCATTTTAAGTCTCTAAGTAGGTGATATGTTCTTTAACCCCAACAAAGGGGACATTGATACAGCAAACCATAAAAGATCACTGGTGATATTTGATCCAAGAATTCACTGAGCTACAACCGCCTGTCATCAAGCAGAAAGCTTCTTGAAAAACACTCCCTATGTCTTTGTTTGGACAAATAATGGCTGGTCAACCTACCCCCCCCCCCCTTCACGGCCATATAAAGGGGTTATTAACCATTGATTTTCCTTAATAAGGCCTGATTAACCCTCATTTCTGGGGGGCGAGTAGGTTGACCAGCCATGATTTTTGTTGGGACAAAATGCCCCCAGGTCCTTGGTACATCCATCTGCCACGTTTTCAGTAAAAGTCTTCACTTTCGCCAAATTCTCCATGGTACAACTTCGAGCCTTTCCAAGAGGGTGGGAGAGTTGAAATGGATTGCATTTCCGTGGGAAATGGGTGTATCTCCAATACGATCGTTTCCTTTCCATTTAGGGGCCCAATTTTCCACTGAACCATGATTATGGAAGAATGACTAATTGTTGTTACTTGGAGGATCATCCCAGTGGATGTAAGTAGTTAGCAGTTAGCATCAACCCCATTTGTAAGCCATGAAAAGGCCATTTGGAAGAGGAACAATCCTACTTAGGGGACTTTTCGATCACCATGGCTATTAACCACTGACTAACTGGGATGATCCTCCAAGTAGTGGAGCCGGTGTTTTTTTGTTGACTCAAATCTTAAAATGGATTTTTTGCATCCACACTTGCATCAAAGGGCAGAAAAGTTGGGGAAAAAAAAAAACTCACACCGAACAAAACTCACGTCAAATGCCACTTAACCAAACAAAAAGAGGCATGGAATTGACTCACGCAGTTGTGTATGAGTGTGTGTTTCAGCTTCAATGATGGAATGTCTTTTTTGTTTTTCACACACTATTTCATGGATTTTTTGGGGGACAGCATTCTTGATGTTCCTACCCCAAACTGGACATTAAGCCCCATCCACACCCTTTTGTGGGTGGTAGAAATGTTAGTATTAGTCGAGTTGGTGGTTTCAACCCAATTGAAAAATATGCTCGTCAAATTGCATCATTTCCCCAGGCATCGGGGTGAAAATTAAAAAAAGGAAACAACCACCTAGTAGTACTAGTATTACTAGTACAAAATTGTGCTATACCGCGATGGCGGTCGGATTTGCAACGAGAAACGATGGAGATTGCACCCCATACATTATATACAAGGTGGACCCCAGCTATTAAATGCGGTTTTGGGGTCCCTATAAATGGCTGAAAATCAATGGCTCTCACTGGGGTGTTTAACCCTCATGTTATAACTCCATTTTATAACAACCGGCTCGGGGGCCCACCTTGCATACATTATAGGCTTCGTCCAAGCCAGAAGTGGGAACCCTGTAAGGTGTTTCTTGATTTCCACGCTTCTTAGCCATAAAGAAGCTTCGGGTTGAAACCAACCCCTTTCCTTGGACACACCCTCTGCAAAATCCTAAGAATCTCATAAATATACCTTCTGATTAAAACTAACATAGCTGGCTGGGAATATCATTATTTTCAATAGGAAATAGATCTTCAATCCGGATCCATTTTCCAGCCAAGCTATGTTGGTTTACCCCGGACCTGTATCTTCAACATCCCTCCTACCCCAAGTGCCACTCATTCAACAAGAGTCCCAGGGGTGCGAAAAAAAAAAAACGATGTACCGATGAAAATCCACCAGGCCTGACTGATGGCCTTTTTGGTAGTGCTGGCAGCTGCCTGTTTTTTTTTTTTCGGATTGCTTGCTACCAACAACTGAGTGGAGAGACTCAATGGTGTTTTACTTGCGTGATTTTCCCATGGAGAAGATACAAGGAAATCACATGACGTGGGGGTCACCCAAAAAGGCATATCATATCCTGTTGATATCTGTTTTAAGGATGTTTGGTGCCCTTTGTGGACATAATTTCTATCTTTTTTTTGGCAGGGTCTATATTTACCATGAGCCCCCCAAAACCATGAAAAAAGACAGGTAGTTTTGGGCCACCTAAAAACCCACGTTATTTACCATAAAAACCTCTAAAAATGTAGGTTGTTTGGGGGGTTCATGGTATAAAAACATACCCTCCAGGGAACTAACATATCCCCAAAAAATGGCATTTTGAAGATGATTTTCCTTTTCCCAAGGTGGGATATGTTAATTCCCTGGAGGGTATTGATGTACTTTACCACAATCGTGACCTCCCATTTCTTTACCTTGAAGTCCTTTTCGCCACCATTTTTATAGTATGGGACACTACCCTCCTAAAGTTTAACATGGTTCACCTGAAAATGGCACCCTGGAATAGGAGATTCCGAACTTGGAAACCATCATTTTTAGGTTCTATGTTAAACTTGGGGAGGGTAACCACCATTTTTCAAGAAAGCAAGCAAGGGTTTATCATCATCCAAAAGGAACCAGCATTTTTTAGATGGTGATTCACAAACTTCCGTTCTTTAACTTTTGCAGTCAAACGAATTGCTCTCATGTATTGCAAGTCAGCTTTGCTGGGAGTCGCACATGGCCCTTCTCCATTCTTACAGCCCCTGAAAAACTAACAGTTCATCCCCTGAAAAAAGAGGTTTTTTCAGGAATGTTGTCTTCTAATACTATTGTTCAGCATGTTGGTTTCCTGTAAGTTTTTGAAGGATTGTAACTGATGAGCATTCAAATTGTAGTTGGCATTCCATTGAATCCTGGTTGTTCTTTTTTGGGACCCAGATAATGGTTACTCATAGAGTAACCTGTCTATGTCATTGGATAGTCACCATCAGGAATATTACATCTTTGGAATCCGGGAAATCATTTGCCACTGTGGCGTCATGGCGTTATCGCGGAACCTCACAGTCCGCAATGGCAGTTTCCATCTCGCTGAGTTCTACCTCTTTCAGGCAATGACGGCGATGGGAGTTTTCCATTTCGAATGCTTGGCTTTTTCTTAACAAAAAATGTGCAAAAAAGCATGAACGGAAGTCAGGGAAAAAATTTGGATCTTGGAGGCATTGACCCATTTTGCTGGGAACATACTAGCTTTCCAATTTCTAGTCCTTTTTTGGGACTTGAAAGTTGTAGTTGATTTGTGGTAGGCAGGACCTGTGGCAGAGTGTGTATACCGCTCTCTGTATATACACAAAAACAATCAAAAACATAGTGGGACAATTTCTTAACGATTCTCCTCTTTCGCATATTGCATCATGAATCTCAAGGCCAAACATTCACAATAAATTGCAATGGTATTCATTCAACTTTTATCATTTCATTCTAAATTCATTCAATAAACTCCCAGCAAAACTGAATTCGAAGCCAAAAAAAATGAAATTTCCCCCTTCAAAAAAAAAACACATGTCTCCCCCAAAAAAAACATGCCTTTGAAAAATCAAAACAAACAAAAAATCCCCGACCGAAGATTCGACCGAAAAAACCACCAGCCAAAAAAATGCCAACCTCGAAGCCTTTCAAAAAAGCAAGCTCTGCCTGTGAAGCCTTGCCATTCGGAAACATGGAAAACAAAAATTGTTGCAGACAACCCTCCCCGAAAACTACCCTCCGGTAAACTAATATAGCTGGCTGGAAAATGGACCCGGATTGAAGATGTATTTCCTATTGAGAATGGGGATATTCCAGCCAGCTATGTTGGTTTACCAGAGGGTAACATTTTCGCCCCTGAAAATGGATGGGAAAGGAAGTTCGATCCTTTCCCTTTTTGGGTCTAGGTAACTTTTGAGGGGCGAACTGTTGAACTTCGTGGGTGTACCCTGAATTTTTTCACAGAGGAAATGGATTTTACCCCACATGGAACCTAAAAATTTCAGAACCTTCATTTGGGGGTTCCAGCCGTTAATTTTCAGGTGTGTATGAGGGTTCACTATTTTGAATCAACCCCATATATTCACTATCCCCCCAAAAAAAAGAAACATCAGGAATTTGTGTTTTTTGGGTTAACTTCTTACCATCCATTTTATATAAAAGTGTGCGTTCCTTAAATTTCTAGGGCATGTTCACTCATATTGTGTAGTAAATGTATATTACAGCTATTATTTCAGCAAAACCCAAAGTCCTTAAAAAAGGGTGTTCAAGCATCAATATCCCATTGCCGATTTCCCAATAAAATCTGGCTCCATCATGGCCTACTTTTTTCAAGGATCTTGGACCTACCTGGATGATCTGGATGAGATGTACCAAACATCTGGCCAGATTATAATATGTCTCCAACCGAATTTTCCCTAAAATTACCAGGTTTCCCGGATCCTCAGCTAACCTTTTGGGGGGCCCAAAACTCGTGTTTTCGGTCACCAGAAATATCGATATTTCACGCTTCAGATTTTCAGATTTTCACTCCTCCTGGGAATGCTGCCCTTCCCAGGGCTGCATGTCATATTCAGGTCTGAAATCGTGGGTCCCAAATGAACGGGATGCGCTAAAAAACCAACGAAAAAAACAACGGAGTTTGAAGGCAAAACTGCAAAAAGGATTTGGAAGAGGCGGTTTTTTCAGGTTCCATGTTTATTTTCTGGTACATAAATATATATATATATGTGTGTATGTGTGTACTGTATATACATCTATTAGATGTGTATATATATATATATTAATCATGTATACATACATGTTTTTTATGGCGATTTGAGCGCATATCAACCAACATGACTTCCTCAATTAAGCTTGGTAATGCCTTTCCTGAAAAAGGTTAGCATTTGGAGGGGTGTACCCTTCAAATTCCCACAATATCAAGATGGGCTGTGAGCCGATCGTTCTAAATGGACTGATAGGGTCGCCCTAGATAAAGGGATTTCACTGGGTATTGTTTCACCCCGAAATAAATGGAGTTTTGGGGGACCAACTACTTGGAGGATCACAATTTAGGCCATTTGTAAAGGGTCCCACAACCCCATTTAGGGGACAAAAAACTCACCATGGTTATTAACCACTTACGTCCGTCCTGGGATGATCCTCCAAGTACCCACCCCAACTTGGAAAATTCCCTTTGCCGAAACATCAAAGTTGGGTCCCCAGCCCTGCCTTACGCAGTTCTCCTTCACTGATGTCCACCTGTTCTAAACTTTGCGCTATCAGCTCAGCCGCCAAGAGGCGTTCCTTCCTGCGGAAGCCCACGGAAAACCAGATTCGAAGCTGAGTTTGCTGGGAGTTTCATATGTTTTTTAGGGAGTATAACCAGCAGGGACCCCATTTTTTGTACTCCACGTATTTGTAAAGGTGCCCAAAAAAAATACCAGTGAAACCCATTTCGATTTCGTGCATTTATAGGGGGCCCTAACATTTCACTCCATTTATAACTTGTAGGGACCCATCTTGTTATGACCGATAGAAAGGGTTTCTCTCAGAAATCTCGATTGGTTAAGAAGCCGTTTCTCCATACCCCTCCCAGAATCATGTTTTGCTTCCTGAAAAAATGGGAAGCAAATCTCCAGTATAAAGTATTCCCTTAAAAAATGGCCATACATCTTGCAAGATGGGCCCCTACGAGTCTTATAAATAGAGTTATGAGCCCCCTATAAATGGCCGAAAATAAATGGGTAACTGGGGGTATATAACCCCAATAAATGGAGTTATAACCCCACCTAGAACTGGTAGGAGGCCCACATTGCAATTTGATCCCCTCAATATGGGTCCTGGGTTTTTGTGCCTGGTTTGGTGGTCGATCTGATCAAAAATCACCACCGAATTGTTTCATGATTTACATGATTAATACCACCCTGTCACAGCAAAAATAAAGGGAGGAGACAAAAATCACCTAAATCCCTCCTGTAAACTAAACAACTCATGGAACAATTCCACCATTTCTAGATGTATTTCCTATTGGGAATACGGTTGATTTCTAGCTGGAATCGTTGACAGGGTAAGTCTTTGACATCAAGTCATGCAGTGTGTCGAGAATCATGGAATCACTCTCTAAATCGAGTGTAGCTATGTAAAGCCCCCAAAAAAATTGGTGATACTATATTGATAGAAGAAATCCTGCACCACCTGGGATTTATAAAAACCCTCTAAATAATGGAAAAAACCCACCAACCTTCCTCAACTGGTGAGATTGCCGGATTTCGAACCAACCATTAACTACGTATGGAATGTTGGAGCAAGTTGGCCGTACATTTGGCCGTAAAATTTGCGGATTCACTGGCTCCAATTTTTGCATTTTTGTTGATCAAAAAAAATCTGCTGCCAGGAAGCTGTTCATTGGCATTTTGGATGACTTTTTCCAACTTCTTCTCAGCCTCGGCTTCGGTTAGGTCATGGCAGTTGGTATAACTTGTCCTAAGATAAATCGTATGCGACCTCGCTCGTCACCACCTGGATTTTTCTATTTTTTTTGCGGGTTTGGGGATCTCAAACCTAAACCTTTAATTTTGCCACTATTATTGGGAAGGAGGACAACCCAAAGCATTGGCAACTAATCATTTGCTCAGAGTCTAACTTGTTTTTTGAATCTCATGGTTCTAGCCGAGGATTTTGAAAAAAAACTGGAAAACCGATCATTTTGTTGTTTTATGGATTTTTATACAGCAAGATGGGCCCCTACTAGTTGCGAATGGAGTTACAACCCCTTGTAAATGGTAACTGGGGTTATGTTCACCCCGAAGGAAGTGCAGTACACCGAAAGCCAAAGGTGCAACAAATGGAATTGTTTGTTCCCTTCCGAACATCCCAAAGTATATTTCGTAAGAAGGCCCCAATCAGTGTAGCAACTCAAGAAACTTCCTTTACAAGATAGATACACCCCGGAAGGTTAACGAATCGACCCTGAAAATGATGCTTTGGTTCAGATGATTTTCCGAAATTCCAGGGGGCCCGTATTCTCAGGTTCCAGCCGTTAATCTTCCGGGGTGTATCCTTGAAAAGCACAATAAATCTGGCCAGATGGAATCATATTTCACCTTCACCTATGTTTCCCTGAAATAGCTGAAATAAGGGTCCCATTTCCCTTACGAATTTCACCACCATTTGGGGGCCCAGGTCAACCTTTGAACATTCACAGATTTCAGCCGCTGAAAAATGATGGGAAGACAAGGTCGACATTCCTTCAACTTCAGGGGTGTTGTTTTTGGGGCCCCGAAAAAAAGAAATGGCCGAAAATACCATGGGTAGTAACTGGTGGAAAAATAACCCCACCTGAGTTTGGGGTTATAACTTATATGACGTCATAAGTTATAACTCCATGTTTGACGGGTGAAAAAAAAAACAGCTTGTAATTCTCTGGTCCCCAAAATTTCCAGTTTTAAGCACCTTGTTCAAGCGAAAGCGCAAAGCTGAGAGTTCTTCTTGCATAAATCCGCTGGCACCTTGGAAGAAGAGTCAATACTCCAATGGGTGGCTGAGGTTTCTGGATGAAAAGGGGTGTGAAAACCAACAAAAAATGAAAAAAAACTATGGCACCAGAAATGCCAACTTTTACTACATAATATGTTGTGTGTATGTTTATTTATGTGGTTATAGTACTAGTATGTATACATGTATTCAAATATAGATATCACATCATAGAATCCAGAAAATGCGCTTCTAAAGTATATTCAAAAAACTAGACATACAACATTTATATGTATATATATATATATAAAACTTGTATAACCCCCTCTTTTTCTCAAGGTTGTGAGGTTGTGACCTTTCAAAAAAGATGAAAAACCTCTTTCCAACCAGGAAATTTCGACGGTTTTCACCGCGTTTTCACCGTTTGTTGTCGTTTTTTAAGTTCCCGAGCTCTTCAATTTAATATCCATCAGCTTGCCTAACCTCAGGTTCTTTTGCGATGTTGCGCTCGTGCAGCGATCTAGATTTGCTGGAGAGATTTTTTGGATTCTGGATCCCCAACAAATGAATCCTGGTGGTGAAAAAAAAAACATCATGAAACATCTTAGTCCAAATGAAAAAAATCTTCGATAAAGCCTTGTTTTGTTTTTTTTTTGGGGGGGGGGGTTGGAGTTTAGTACAATGGGCCATCAAAAATAGACCCCCCCCAAAAAAAANATATATGTGTGTGTTGCTAGGAGAAATTGGTGGGTTGTCTTTACTTGACAAATCCCTCACATCCACAAAGAAGTGTTGTTTTTCTGGATAAACCCTTTAGGGTTTTTGGACGTTTTTGGGGGAAGCAATTTATGTAAGATACATCTATCCAGGACAAGTTCACGCAAAAAAACAATCCAAAAAACAAAATCTCAGCGAATCTCATCCAGCATCGGCGTTGGGAAATGTCCACAGGGAAAAAAACATGTCAACAATTACCATCCGCCTCCCAACCATCCGACCATCCTTGAGATTGCAACTGCTCACTCTTCATCTTCGCGGAGTTATTTCCCTGAAAAAAAAAATGTCCGTTTTCTTCGGACAGGCAAAATATGTTGGATGAGTGATTCAAATAAAAAGCATCCCATTGTACCCTGTAGAAGGAATTGAAAAACATGTGAGTAACGTTCAAAACTTCAAAACCCTTGTGACCTTTCACTATGCTGCTTGGTTGATAAGGACCTTTATCATGATTTATCATGGCTTAGTACAATCTCTATAAAACAGGGTAGCATATTCCCTTGTAAAAAACTACATAAGCAAGGTTTTGATGAGGGGTTTCGGCCACTGCTCATGTGACACAACAACCGGAAGGTGCAAATTCCATGCCCAGTTGCTTCACAATTCTGGAAAACTCTCCAGACAACCAGACCGAAACGTCTCTTCTGCTGCCCTCTTGAGGGTTCAGGAAAGAAATGATGTCTTGGATCCAACCCCCCACATCACTTACACACGCAAAACGAATCACATCGTCACGTGCACACAAAAAAACGTCACAAAAAGACACAAAAAAACGGCACAATAAACGCAAGTACAGGTACACTTCCTGACCTCTCTAAATACTCTTGCAGGCTTTTGGGGAGCTTCCAGGTTTCTGGGTTTTCCAGGTTTCGGAGTGTCAGGTCGTGGCCTCTAACCATGAGTCCCGCATGACAGATGACAAAGGCCATGTTTTGTAGTGGTTGTCTCGCTACTCTATTGGTTCAGGTAACACCCATGGAAGATGAACAACATGGAACCTGGAAAATGATGGTTTAGCTGGTTCAGATGGGTTTTTTTCCTTTACATTTTTTTTTGTGATTTTTTTAGGTTCCAGCCGTTCATTTATCTGGGGTGTATATCGGATACATCTCTGATTGACCATCTTCCCGTGAAGCGCTTGTCGGCGAAAAAAGGGGTGCGAAGTTACACACCCAGCGACCGGTGGTTGATATAAGGGTTGATAGGGATCCCCTACTAAAAATATGTAAGCACCACCCGGAAGGTATCCCAAACCCCTGTAAATAATGGGATAAACTACTGGGATGTCCTGCTGGTACTTAGGATCAATGGTAGAAATAATCCCTTTTTTTTAGTAGGTTGGATATAAGTCCCGTAAATCGGTGAAATCAACCAACTTTCTAACGATCATTAGTAACTTCCATTAGGACATCCTCGTACCATATCAACCGGTTGGCCGGATTTTTTCCATCTACAGTATGGTAACCTGGAAAATCATCTTCCCAAGCACCTTTCGAAGAAAATTACAGCACACCCCCAGAACACACTTTTTTTGGGTAATCCCCCGTAAGCCAACGATGAAAGGAATTCCCTTTATATCCTGTTGGGAAAGGCTTATTAAAGGTGTGTTCCAAAGGTGAGCCACGGAAAAAACCCTTACTACTTTCCATTATACTGGTTGGTTAATAGGGATCCTTATATTGGTTTATTATAATCCCTACATAACTGGGTAGTATAATCCCCTATATAACCCAAACAACCAGGGTTTTTTTCATTGCTCAGGTGTGTTCAAACAACCTTAGAACCTTAGGAGTCGGGGATATGTTTTGTAGCACAGTTTCGGTTCGCCTTCTCAATGCCTTGCAGCTGTTCAGCAGAATACTCTTGGTCCTGTGAAGTTGCTTCAGACTGTCGACGAAACGTGTTTCGTTGTTTCCGGGGGTCGTCCGAATTGGGTTTTTGCCAGGATATGTCCCATTTCGAAAAGGATCTGTACTAAGTACTAATAAATCGTGGTTGCAACCCACCTGTTTGAAAAATTTATTAGTCAAATTGATGATTTCCCAAAAATAGGGCAACAAAAAAAATTAACAACCACCTAGTCTGAAACAGCAACACTTGACACGTTTTGCAACTTCACCAACACTTGACACTTGACACTTAGCTACCGGTATTTAGGGTTTCTTTGGGCAGCAAATCAGGATGAAAACATCCCAAAAAATCAAGGATGAAATGCAGGTGTTCAGTTTCTAGGTGGTGGTTTCAACCCATCTGAAAAATCCCCAAGTATGGGTGAAAATGAAAAACATTTGAAACCACCACCTAGGTTTGAGTTTGAAAAAAATTGGAAAGATCCACACAGCAAAACATCTGAAAGAATCTGAATCCTAGGGTGTCCATGGAAGTGATCGTAACTAGTTCCTAAGCAGATTGATTTCACCTACTTAACGGGACTTATATCCAACCTACTTTAATACTATAGGTTAATAATCCATTTGTGAAAACCCTTCTGATCCCCTTTGTTCGGTTCGTTTTTTGTCTCCCTTTTTTCACGTTTTTCAGCTCCGGAATCGCGTTGGCTGCCACTTTCTCCACCTGTCAGTGGGGGCTGGAATTTTGCTCGAAAAATGCGCTGCGCTAAACTGTGGATTTCTCTGACTGATTTTCTCTTGGAGATCCACACGAATTGCATGCTTCGTCGTAAGTTGAAATGGATGTCTCCGAAAATAATGGTACCCCCCAAATCATCCATTTCAATAAGGTTTTCCACTATAAACCATCCATTTTGGGGTACCCCTATTTTTGGAAACACCCAAATAGACCATCCCAAAAGGATGGAAAGAAGTGATCCAACCATCCATTTTCAGGTGCGAACTGTTAGTTTCAGGGAGGGTACGTCTAGTATTGACTCCTTTTCTTTTGTCATACGGTTTGTATTTGGTGATCACATTATCCCCTAGCGTTTGGCACTTTTGAGTCCATGATTTTACGAACTTCCCTTTCGCTGGGATATGTGGATGTTTCCGAAAATAGTGGTACCCCCAAATCATCCATTTTAATAGGGTTTCCATGATAAACCATCCATTTTGGGGTACCCCTATTTTTGGAAACACCCATATGTATGTTAGTTCCCAGGACGGTAAATCTCGTTGGGACCTCTTCCAAAAGGCAATGAAAAGAAAAAACCATCTCGAAAGGTTAAAATTGGAGTCCAATTTCAAGCGCAACAAAAAACCCACAGGTGACATTTGTCACCATGTTTCATACTGGTTGGTTACTACTTGGAGGATCATCCCAGTTAGTAACTTGTTAGGATCACCCCCATTTATAAGCCATGAAGATCGCCCATTTGGAAGGGGAAGGAATCCCCAGTTAGGGGACAAAAACGATCACCATGGTTACTCACAACTTACGAGTCCTGGGATGATTCTCCAAGATAGGGATCCGGTTTATAGTGTATCATAATTCCAATGTATCTGTGCAAATTGTGATCCTCTACCCTCCCGAAAAAAAACTGACAGGATGACAGGTTTCACGCCGCTGAAAATGGGCAGGAAACAATCGTATTCCAACCCATCCATTTTCAGGTGCTATTTTCGTAGGGTACTGTTGGTGGAAGACATCCGGTTAACCACCTAAAATGTATAAAATCCTGTAAATAATGCGGTAAACTACCTATCAACTGGTTAGCCGGATTTCTGCCATCAACACAAACTTGGGATTCGTGAGTTTACCCTTTTTTCTGCTGAAATCGTGGTAGGATTCTTAACGGGGGGGTGGTGGTGATTCCCAATATCTTCCTGGATCTTCCAAACGGTGCTGAATAGATGATAAGGGGTGCCCATATACCATTCCTTAGGTTTAAACAGCACCCTTTGGAATATGCTGGTTCCCTAACGTTTTTTTTAGGAATCCTTAGGGTTCCCCAGAAAACACCCCCCCTCCCCTTGAAACACCGCCCACCCCCTTTAAGTCGAAAAACCCCTACGATTTGATAGGTGAAAAGCCCGCCTCGGCTTCCACCATTTGGAGTTTCTCCATCACCTGGGTGGGGCAAACGGGCCCCTGGTTGGTTAGGGTAATGTAGGGGATGAACTCCTACCCAAATATATACAGGGATTATAATATATAAACCACGTGTAAGGATCCCGTCATTAACCAACCAGGATTCAATGGAAAGTAGGATGGCTTTTTTTTCGTAGCTCAATTATCGATTATGATTACTCTGTATAAGAATGAAAGATAGTGGCGTGGTAGCAAGTTGTGATGATCTATTTAATAGCAATTGATGATAACATGCAATTATAATCATCCATCATCCATCATCCATCATTCGAATCTGTTGCCAAGTATCCTCCATCATCCATCATCATGCTGCACCAAATCCCGGAAAACAGAAAATCCACATCCACCCAAAAAATGCCTCGACTAATTGCTGCTTCACCCGCTGCCGCTCCTACTGCCAAAGGTGAACGCGAATCTCTCCCGTTTGAGGTCACAGTTACCTTGAAACCCCCTCGGAAACAGAAAAACCCGTCAAGACGTCATGAACCCTCCTGAAGTTTGACAGTCCGCCCCAGAAAATGGGAAACTGCCGGCTGCTTGTCTTCCTTTCAACCATCCATGTTTCAGGGGATACATACTCATACTGTTGATGGAAGAAATCTTGCACCACCTGAGATGTAAACAATGGGATATATAAACCAACCTCAACTGGTTAGCCGGATTCTGCCATCAACAGTAAGTACCGGGCAACACATCCCAGCATTCTACCCGGTTCAAACAAACGGGGATTTTACGATAGATGAGTGAAGCCGTGAAAACATCTGTGAAAAGTCGCTACTCCCCCGAAGCCTAATGGCTGGAACTTGAAAATCACCCTGTTTGAAAAGGAAAATCCTCTTCCAAATCTCATTTTTGGGGTTCAAAATGTTAGTATTATATCATCAGTTGATTTTTGCCGGCCTTATGAAGTTGAAACCAATTGTTTTTGCTTTCATAAGCCCAGTTTTCATAAGGCCAGCAATTTCTGGGAGGAACGGGGGTGATTAGCCATTAAAAAGGGCTCCGATTTTTCAATCCTCCTCAACTTCACCGAAGTCTTCGGTAGGATTTGGAAAACTCCCCAAATCCAAGTTTTTGACAAGAATTCGCCCCTGAAAAGGTACACAAAAAAACGCGCGCCTTTTGAGGAGGGGCTTTCCCCTCTTACTTTCCCATCATCTTTAAGGAGCGAACTGTTAAATTTCCACAAAGTAAGTTTTCCATTTCGAAACTTTTCTCGAACTTTGGTTGACTTCTCAAAGAAAAACAGAAAGCGCGCATCCCCAGAACCATTGACACATTCATGGCACAACCCCAAAGGCTGGTGTCATCTGTTTTACAGCCTGAAAAAAGAGGCCGACTTCAAAGCTGTAAAAATCATCTTCCTGGCAATTCTGCGATCGTGCCCTACCTTTTTGAGGATGGTGATTCGTGACAACTTCAATTTTTCAAAACGTTGCATTGCCGGTGACCCTCCCAACGTCACGTTAGGGGATAAAAATCCACGTCCTCGGCGGAGGAGATGTTGTTGCGCAGCTTGGCAACCTCCTGTAATCAGTGCATCCATGGAATGGAATGGATATCAATCATTGAATCTGAGGTTTGATCGAGTCTCTCCAAAGATACATGTTGGAAATACTGTATTTGGTTTGAATGAAACATATTGTTCTATGATGCCATTCCAAAATACCATTTATGAACTGTCTATAAAATACATGTGCATATTACACATGTACACTATTTGTATCGTCTATATATTTGGACACATTCCTAAACCTCATTATTCACTACCCTCACTAGGGGTGACCTGACCTCGGCGCTTCAACTACTATCCACTCCTGCTGCATTCCGTTCACCTGGCCACGAAAAAGGGCGTTTTTGGTACATCAAGGGTTGCTACAAAAGTGTTGGAGCATACAAAAGTGTAGACCAATATCTGTCGAGCCTACATGTTAACAGAATCTATACCAAGAATATTGGGTAGCAGTCTTCATTATCTAACTTTAGAAAAGGGATCATTACATGACACCAACCCAAACAACTAGCAACATTTTTTGCAGCATATCACTCAACATAAACCAATCTAATATTACCCTCCCTGAAACCAAGAGCTCCCCCCCTGAAAATCAATGCTTGGGTTCGATGAATTTGCGTTTGGGAATGGCCTATTTCTAGGGGCAAGCTGTTAGTTTCAGACAAGGCTAGGCCTTGTTTAATCACATCTGTCGATATCATTCACTTCCAACTCTTTTTGCCCCATTTTAGAGCCGCGAAAAAAAAAAACTCGGATGTTTTCCATGAGTCATCCTGGTTGCTTCAGAATCCTTAGGATCTTTGTGTCATTTATGAAAGAATCCCCACATAACTGGGTAATGTTTTTGTCCCCTATATACACCAAGCAACCAGTTGGCCCTTTTTGTTCATTGCTCATTTACAACCCGGAAAACTAACATGACAACGGAAAGACAACCATTTGAAGATATATATATATATATACATATATATCCTATTAGAAAATGGTGATCTTCTGTTGTCATGTTAGTTTTCATTGGGGTATATACCCAACAAACTCGTTTTGCTCCCAAAAAAAACGAGGACCGCACCCGAGTTTGCAAACGCCCAAGCTCGCTTCCAGAACCACCACTGGCACCAGCCATAGCTAACTTTTTCAAATCTGCCTTGGCTAGGCCAGATTCTAAGGGTACCCTTAAATAGCATCATAAGCGGATCCCCGGAATCCAAACCACCAACCCAAACCACCATCAAAAGTTTGGACTAATTATATCATAGGGAAAATGGTGGGGGGCCCCCAGCTGTTTAACTCTCCCTGTCGGAGCCCTTTAAAAGAGGATATATTTAACAAATACCCACTATATAAGGTACATTATCTACCCCCTCTTACCGTACCCTCCCTCACCGAATTCGCCGGCCTTATGAAAACGGGGCTTCTTAACCCATTAGGTAAGGGGGGGGGGTTGGTTGATCAGCCTGTGAATTGTTCATGGGATCTACCCATCAGTTAGGATGCTCCGGGTTTCCCGGAAGTCACCAGTGATACTAAGGTTGGCAACGCCCAGCCGAAATTTCACTCCACAAATGTTCAAGGCTGAAAAAAAAAACATCTCGGGGCCCCCCACTCCAATTTGTATATATATATATATATATAGAGATAGGAGGGGCCCATCTTGTATAACTGGATGTTCAATCGTTCAGCATCTGTCGAAAATGTTGTCCGGGAGACAAAATCCCGTTACTGCTATGCATCAAATTTGAGTAGAAACATCATTTTTTTGTCTGAGAAAATTTTGATGATGGCTAGCAAATTGATGATATGCAAATTGAAGATACACCCCCGAAAACTAACATGTCCCCTGAAAAGGGACTATTTCAATAGGAAATACATCTTCCAACCATTGATTTTCAGGGGATATGTTAGTTTTCCAGGGAGTATCAGATAAATATATCGAGTTTTTTGTATCTGAGAGGGTGATAATCATGAGGTTAACGAAAACTACAGCCGCGTCATCTGGTGATCAATTTACCGGAGTTCACTTTCACCATCAACAGATGGGGGTTTCCTAAAATGGGGGGAAAACCCCCAAAATGGATGGGTTTTTTTCATGGAAAAGCCTATTAAAATGGATGATTTGGGGGTAAAACCCACCATTTAAGGAAACACCCAGATGGTTTAGAACTGCTCCCTAAATGCTTCTGATGTTGAGGCTTAGTCGGGAACAAAAAAGACTCCTAGATGTACAAGTGAGTCACATGGATTTCTGGAACAGCACCAACAAAAAGGGCTGCCAATTTTTTGCCCTAACAAATGCTGAAGGGAGCCACCCTTTTTTTGGAACCATTTGACACCGCTTTTGGAGGGTCTAGGTTTGTGTTTGTCGTTTGTATTGTTTCTTGGTAAATGTTCAGTCTTGGTAGCTGGTCTTTTCAGGATCATCACGCCGAGCAGTTTTTGTTTCATCTTTTTGTCTCTCTTTTCAATCCGTCCAATGGCCAAAGGTACTGTTTTTTGCAGTAGGAACTTCCTGGCAGTGACCTGACACTGCTGCGGGAAATCATCATCAAAATCATCGAATCAATGAAACTAACAGTGAGTTCACACCTGAAAATGGATGGGACCAGAAAATGGAATTGTCTTTTTGGGGCGTTTAACTCGCGAAAGTTAGTTTCAGGAAGTGCAATGCTTCAGTGTTTTCATCACGTTCATCGAAAACTCGTGAAACCACTGTTTCATGGTTTGTTGAATATTCTGTGCCGTGTGTATTGAACAAGGGCAATGGATATTGCAAAGTGGAACTAGACACCGATCATCGGTCAGTTGCACAGTGTTTTAACAAAAGAGACACGAACGTTTGGATACTTTACGCAAGAGTCAAAAGTATGCTGGCAGCCTTTTTGTGTTGATACTCAGGTTTCCTCCTTACTGGATCAATATGGGGGGTTCCTAAAATGGTGGTACCCAACAACCATAGGTTTTCCTACTAAAAATGATCATTTTGGGGTGTTTTGGGGGTACCACCATTTTAGGAAACACCCATATCGACTTAAATCCTACCAGTATTTTCTCAAAGATATCCAACCAATAAATTCAATGAAGTGGATCCCTATCAGTTTCTTAAGTAGGCTCACATCACTCCACTTATAGGGGCCATCATCCCCAGTGTACCCATCTATAATGAGACCATTTTCTGGGACCCCATAACTCCATTTATTTATGGGACCCCATTGGCTCTGCCGCCACATCTGCCGCCCATTCCAGGGGGGGGGGGGAATCTTCAACCCAGCAGTTGAATTTTAACTTGAAAAACCAACAACAACTAACGCGTAGTAGACCCGACCCGAAAAAATGGTGTGTTGTTTTTGCAAAAAAGGAATCTCCGAAAACTTCCAGGGTATCTATATTTTCAGGTGCCCATGTTACTTTTTTTCTGGGGAATGTTTCCCAAAAATGCTTCGGAAAATCCGTCCGGAAAGGTATAGGGATTTTGTTGCGGTTTGTTGAACTGCAAGGGCGGTGGAGTTAGAAACACAACACTCCCGGAAAAACCCGACAGTTCCTTCATGGATATGGGGGGTTTCCTAAAATAGGGGGAAAACCCCCAAAATGGATGGTTTTTTTCATGGAAAACCCCTATTAAAATGGATGATTTGGGGGTAAAACCCACCATTTAAGGAAACACCCATATATAGTATAGTTTGCTTGTTTTGGATGGTTAAACTCCTCCTGAAAAGTGCTTCTTCACCACCTACACAACAGCAGGTTCAGGTTTTTGTTGTTCACCTCCCACCTGGAGGATCATCCCAAATTAGTAAGTGGTTAGAAATCCTCCTTCATAAGCCATTAAAAAGGCCATTTGGAAGGGGTCCAAAAACACCCCCAGGAATGGGGGACAAAAACAGTACAACTTACGATCACTATGTAGGGTTATAAACCACGTATCCAAGTCCTGGGACGAGTTTTTGGAGACCCGCCCCCGCGGGTTCTCTCTGAGTGTACCAACCACACTTGCTTGAGCTGCTCGTTCCGCTTGGTTCGCCTTCGGAAGGCCAAAACTTGATTAGCCGAGCCTCTGGTATAACTGACGTAGCTGGCTGGAATATCCCCAGGTTAACTGATGGGTTCATTGTTGGTTTGGGTTGCTGGTTTGGGATTTGATCATGGTACCCCTAAATAATAGTCCCTTTCATAAAGGGAATCCTAGGGTTCCAAACCACCAACCTGCAGCACGTAACCACCCGGAATGTACAAAACTGTGTAAATAGTGGGATATTTACCATATCAACTGGTGCAGGATTTCTTCCATCAACCGTAGCAACGGAAGGTCCCCCATTTTCAATGGGAAATCCGCCGACCCGAGTCGGCGTGACTGGCAAATATCTTATGCAGAATCCAAACGGTGTCGATCGATCCTAATCCTAGCCCAAAATCCAAAATCCAAAATCCGAAATCCAAAATCCAAAATCCAAAATCCAAAATCCGAAATCCAAACGGGGCCGTTTGGGGCCGCCACAAAAAGAACGAAGACNTAAATACATCGACTCAATCCGGGTCCATTCTCCAGCAATGGCTATGTTAGTTTACCAGAGTGTATGGAGAGATGGCAGAAAAAAGCCATGGATTATTTACGTGGATACTTTGGGTGTGGCACCCTCATAGGATGCAAGCGTGACCTCCCGGATGATATTATATGTTTCGTAGCAAATTCCCGAACTAAGCCTTCATTTGCCACTGGAATCCTGGGTGGAGGGCCACGCCCCGATGTATAATCAAAAAAAGTAAATAAAAAAGTATACTACCATATCATGCCAAGATATTGGAAGTCTTCTGTAGCAAAGCTTGCATCGTTTAAAGACAAGCTATTGATAACATAAGCAAGCAGCAAGCAATCTTTTCCATAAATACAAGAGATTCAAACTCGAAATTCTGGTCTGTGGAAGAATCTCAGTCACCAATCATCAACAGGGGTCATGCCATATTCTGTTAGTTTCAGGGAGGGTATCCTGTTTCGATTCAATTTAATTACAAACTCCCTCATATTCTCGGATTCCAGGACTAATTTTTACTATCTTAATATCACTGTAAAGGATTTTTCCGAGTATTCCAAAAGCCACCCAACAGTGGAACCCAAAAAGTTGGCCGTTTTTGGGGTCGGAGTAGTGACTCTCCGAAAATTCCAGGTGAAGCGGTCGCCGCTTGGAGGATCATCCCAGTTCACCCCCCATGTCTTTCAGCCCATGAAGTTTTTTACCACCATTTGGGTCCGGAGTCCAAGCCAACCCCCACAAGAATTTTTTTGACAAAATTTTCGATCACTATGGCAATGGGCCAATGGCCACCAGTTACTCCCTGGAACTTTAACAGCAGTAAGCCCCTGAAAATGTTACAATCCCAAAAGGAAAGGCTTGTCTTCCGTCTTCCAACCATCTTCCATCCTTTTTTCAATCGCGAAGTGCTAAACTTCAGGGGTTTTCCTTCATGGTATGATCCTCCAAGTATACCACCTTTTCCTCCACAAACCCCCAACCTGTTCCAAAAGCTCGGTCAATTGCTCCGACAAATTCTCTCCTGCTTTGCCCAAACCTCAGCGGGTTTTACGGAGAGGTCCAGGAGGCCCCCTGGATGTCCGGTCAGCGATGGATGAGTCTGGGCAAAATTGCTAGGAATCTCCCTAAACCACCGTTTTTTTTCGGGCATTCTGGGGTGATTCCTTTCCTAAACCACAGTTTTTGTTCGGGTGACCGGTGACCTGAGGTCGTTATAATTTACCCAGAGATGATGAAACAGCAGCGGTTGAGCAACAGCAATGAAAAACCCTTGGCTGACATGAACCATGAAATACTGATTGGTGAAAGGTTTCGAGATCCTTCTAGTGGCCTATTATAATCCCTACGATAACTAGGTAGCATAATCCCCCATATACAGCAAATTTCACTAGGGTTTTGGTTACTGCTCTATTTAAGGCGCCACGAAAAAAACCTTTATTACTTTCCATTATACTGGTTGGTTAATAAGGATCCTTATAATGGTTTATTATAATCCCTATATACCTGGGTAGTATAATCCCCTATATTAGCCAACCAACCAGGGTTTTTTCATTGCTCATTTAAAGATGGAAAACCACAAAGAATCATTTCGGCGTGCGTTTGTTTTTCGATGGAAAATGTCCCAGATCTGAAAATTGGTTCCTTTTTCTCCTGGCAGGTTTAGCATCCCAAACCGTAAAAGAGTTAAAATGGATTTCAAAACTACCTGGAAAACAGCCTTTCCATCAACTGTACCCCAACAGCAATCCAGTTGCCTTACAAAAATTTAAAATGTATTTTCCTACGTTTTTTCAAGTAGTCCAAAAAAAAATGAAGTTCCATTCCTGTAGTATACTTTGGGACTACCCCCCCCACCCAGGATGCAATCGTCACCACCAGGATCATTCCATCTTTAGTACGGAGTCCCTATAAACCTTAATTTTGTGACTGTTACTGGGTGGTAATTAGACCGAAAGTCTAGTTTCATGCAACCATCTCAAGTTTCAAAACATTTGGGTCGAGACAACTGCCATGTACTTCGGACCGTTGGACCGTTGGGACCTTTGAAAGTACGGCTCCAAAAAATGCAAATGCAAAAAAAACAATCAAAAACGCAAGGGGATCATCCACAGCTATCCACGACTGAATTGATTTTTATAAGAGTTCGCTACTTGGATCTGATATGACAGGTCCTTGGCTCATCATTTTCAGCGCGCGTTGCTATGACAAAGTCCAAGAAAGACTCCCGACACATGGGAGTTTCCACGATTTCTCTTACAACTTACAAAGATTTTTTTGAGTGCCAAACCAGGTCCAACTGGAAAACAAAAAATAAACGCAACAAAAACAAAAAAGAGACCTGGAACACCAACCAAAAAAAAGGTTCACTTCTAATCGATTTTTGTAGGCCTTTTTCTTGTGTTGGCCTTCTCCGTCCCCCCGTTTTTCCCGGGCGAAATCAACTCATCAACCCTCATCAACTCAGATCCGCGGCTGGGTAGTAAGCTGGCCACATCGCTCATTCTTTTCACCTTTCCCGAAAAAATCCATGGATTTCTTCAGGGTTTGAAAAACGTAAAGGGTGGCACTAGGATGTCCATAGAAGTTAGTAACGATCGTTAGTAAGTTGGTTGATTTCACCTACTTCCAGGGCTTACAAAAAACTTATATAGGGGTTATAAATGGTTATAATAATGTACTAAGTACCATGGACATCCCAGTAGGTAGTATACAATCACCCAAGTGGCAGGGATTTTACCGCTGATATACCAGGGAAATATATTACTGCCTTCTGGGGGAGTTATATAATCCCTACCACCTATAACCAGAACCAGAATAATCCATTGAAAAGAATGGCCAATTGCGTCGGCTATGGGGTGTGTGCTATGAGGGAAGGATAAGGAATTATCCAAAATTGATGGGTCATATCTAGTATTCCAAGCCATCCATTTTTTGGGGGGGATCAATAATTTTTTGAACTAACTATGTTTCTAGAAAAAACACCAGTAGCTTAACAAATGTTTTGGAATATCGAACAATGCTAGGAGGTGGTTTTACTCCACCTTAAAGAGTATTGCCTCCCTGAAACGAGCATGCATTTTTCCCAAAAGCAAAGTAGTTTACCAACCACCATTTTTCAGTGGCTATGCGGCTACACAAGCTTTTGGGGACGGTAGTCAAATTGGATCACTTTCCTCAATTTTCAAGGTTCTAAATTCTAGTGAGTAACTACTTAGCAGTTGGGTTGTAACTATAATTAACCCCTTGAAGTTGGTTGAAAATAGTCCCTTTTTCATGGGGTGAAATAACCCAACTTCCTTAGGATCGTTACATCACTACTATGAATCTCTCCATTTCCAAACGAAGAAAACCTGCCCCGTTTACGGCCCTTTGAAATCCCAAGGACCACCAAGCGCTTTCTCTAAATGGCCTCGTCCTCAGCTGAGACGACTTTCACTTCGACCTCGCAAAAATGAGTTTTGGAGAAGCATCAATGATTGAAAATCAACTATTTGTATATATATGTTGGGTCCAAACCTTATTCCCCACTGGAAAACAATGGTTTAAAAGAATGAATGGTTAATCTTTGAGACGGGGGCCCTATCCGCGAGATAAACTGACAGGTTCTTTCCACGGTACAAGAATGAATATCCACAACATGTGTGCCAATATCGGACAGAAAAAAAACATATCCACAACTAGAAACGGATATTTTTTTTGCACGATAAGGCCCTATGAGGGGACCAAAAAGGAAAATAGACGGCTCACAATAGGTTTTCACTAAAAAGCCACTATGCTCTCACTAAAAAGTCATTTTTTTCGAAAAAGTATTGAATTCTTGTGGCGACCTTGAAAATGAATGAGTGCAGGCTGAAAAAAACGGGACGGAAGAGATTTTTTTTTAAGCAATGGTGCTCGCACATCACAGAATAATTGCTTCACACACGGAACAAGCAGCAGGTCTTTTCTTGCGTATGCGTTGGAGAACTGCAAGTCTTCTGTGACAGGAAGATTCGTTCAAGGCCGAGGCAAGATTCACCGAGAAAGGCTCAGGATCATCTTACCGCTGTTCGACTTGGACTAGGATCAAGTTACTCAAGTTTTTTGACCTTTGAAGCGCTTCAGCGCAGCAGTGCTGTCATGGACCAGTGTCCAAGGCCCTCCTATTCATTTTGCCAATATCTTCGTGCTGGCGGACTACTTCCAAATCCAATGTGCACGCAGCAAGGTGGATGATTAAGCTCAGGAGGCACTGCCAGAGCCTGAAACATTTGCCCTGGCCCTTGCAAGGACATCTCCAGGCGTCAACTTGCGAGCCACCTCTGTGCGAGCCCAGATTGAAAACCAAATGAGCCTACTGCGCTTAGTGCATGTGACTAAGCGCAATAGGCTCATTTGGTTGTCAAGCTGGGCTGGCACGGAGGCCGGGATTTCGCACAAAACTGCTTGGGCCCCACTGTATTCCACTGTTGACTTTGGCCACCAAGGTCCTCTGTTTTGTGCACCCACCCCATTTCTGGCCACAGCGAGCACGATCCCAGGTGTGGCGGTTTGTTTGACGTGACTCTAGCAAATACCAGCTGGCTGCATGCTTTCACCTCCATACTCGACAATTGTGAGACCCAGTCTGATGCCTTTGACACACAGCCGTCCCGAAGCGTGAGTGATCTCTCCACACGGCCTAAAAGGTTCCTCACAGATTCTGCACTTGCTTCACTTTTCATGGTTTTGTTCAATCCTCTTTAAGTATCGAAATTCGGCCCACTACATCTTTTCCTTCACGTTCCACCTCTTCCAGCAAATGGGTTCGCTTTCGATCAGCAATGCTACTCCTGCGGCAGTTGCTGCTACCAGCATCGGCCAAAAGAAAAAACGCCTGCGAGATGGACCCCTACCTTCGTTACAAATGGAGTTTCTTGGGCCGCAAATACATGGCCTGATATATGGGTAACTGGGGCTATAACCTCTATTAAGAGGAGTTACAACACCCTACTTAGAACTGGTTTTTGGGCCCGTTGCCGTTGTACCGTACAACCGAAGCTTTCACCGGATTACGGCAGGTCCAAAAAGCAGGAGGTCCGCTGGTCCGAATCACACCTTTCTGGTACCCACCAACCACCTCCCAAGATGCCACCCAACCATGATCCCTTTGTTGGGGCCCCTTCCAGGCCGAATGTTTCCAAAAAAAGGCCCTTAGGATCTGGGGCAATGTATGAAATTAATCCTGAACCCGAGGTTAAGGCCACCATTTTTGGAGGGTGAAACCCTTCCTAAGGCCCACCCAGTTTGGGGTGGGACCTCCAAATGGAGGTCGTTATAAATTGCACTCGCATAGGCTTATATAGATTCCGAAATGACAAAAAAAAGGACACCAAAAAACGACACTGCTGGATACTTTTCAACCAAAAACTCACCCGAAAAATAACGGCAAAAGACAAAGAAACACGTTTATATATCAAAGCTGGTCCTGAATTGTTGAAGCCGCTCACGACCTTCTTCCAATCTCTTCTGAAGCATTTCCACCTCAAGGGGAAAACAATCTCCAACTGGATGTATGCAAGCTGGACTCAAAAAGGGACTGTTGCATGCAATTTGGGGTTTGGGGTGGGATCCAAAAAGTCATTCTGTGGATGTATGTTTGTCTCACATTTGTGTGGGTTCCACCTGCCACTAACAATATGCCGGGGTCTTTTGTTTGGGATCTAAACGACTTTCGAGAATAAAAAACAGACTGGAAGTGCAATCTTAGTAAGTGCAAAACACCTTCTTTCCTGAGTCCCTGGAAGTCCAACTCCATTTTAAAAGTGGTGGTTCCTTTCTGATGATGGTTTGATGCAGCAACAAACAGTTTTACATGTTCACCACCTTCATTTGACATCAACCCACCACAATAAACCACCAAAAAAACAATTCAACAACCCAATTTGCTGCAAAACCTCCGACCCTTCGGGGTTTGATATATGTTTACCAACCGAAAAGGGAACATTCATCTCAAAGCCTACTTGGAGGATCACCCCACATACGATCAGTGCGGGTGTTAAGGTGGAAACCAAGCCAGTTACAACTAGACGAACACTTTACTCAAGAGGACATTGAATAACATCATCACTAAACCACTAACAATCATGGAAACCCCATCCTCCAAAGTTTGTTTGCCCGGTTTTTTTTTTTGCCCGCAGACTCCCAACAAAAAAAAATCTCAGCTGCTTTGATCTTTCTCACCGGGGAGAGCCAAAAGGGCCCCACTTACAATCATCAATTCCCCATCCTCCAAGTATACTACCCCTTCCTGAAACTAACCATGTCGTTTTTTTCCCCTTGAAAATTAGACCCAAAAACCGCCTCCAAGAACTCCACCAAAAAAAAAAACATCCCACATGAAGCCCAACCACCCATCGAGAAAGTCAAGGGCTATGTCATGACGGTTTCCTAAACTGCTGGGTTTCACCAACAACCATTGGGGTGTTCCTACTAAAAATGGATCAATCATTTTTGGGTGGTGAAATGAGGGGGAAAACCCCACCATTTGGGGGGAAACACCCGAAAAAACACAGCTGTGTGAAATCGTTCCAATGGAGAACCGTCCACCAAAAAACCCGCGAGACGTAAACGGCCGCCATGCCTCTTCTTTTACAGCTTGACCTGGACCTTCCGAGAACTTGGCCACCTGGAGAAACTCCCGTTGGATTGGAAGGCAACGGCCCCCGTTTTTTTTTTAAGGCCCCCAAAACGGAAGGTTTTTGCGGTTTTTTTGGATCAAGAAACGTGGAAACGTCGACGTTTTGTTCTTTGGGAAAAAGAAGTTGAAGAAAAACAGGTTGCAAATTATTGTGATGATAAGTTACAGCGCTCCGGAAAACTAAACATGACAATTGGAAAAAACAACCATTTGAAGATGTAGGTCCGTATTCTTTCCTATCAAAAAGGGTGATGTTCGAATGTCATGTTAGTTTCCAGGGGGGTAAAAAAAAACATGCAAGCTAATATCATTTTGCATTGGTGGAATTTAGTAGTAGCAGTAGTGGCAGCGTCGCAATAGTAGAGGTAGTGCTGTTGTAATCATGAATCCTATAATCCTAGGAGGCGGGGTGGATCAACAACACATCCAACATGTACACATCCTATTGTTAATGTCAGACATCCTGTATCACCTGAATTTTTTTAAAAAAAGACCCTGTTTTTCAGTAGGGATTTTTTTTTTACTACTGGTACCTCCCAGAAAATCCTCACGATTCTCCATCGTGAAACAAGCTGAAACAAGGAGAGCAACTCCGTTCCGAAGATGGGCCCAAAAAAAAACGATCCTTATAAATGGAGTGACATGGGTACTTGGAGGATCATCCCATGACTTGTAACTGGTTAGGATCACCCCCATTTATAAGCCATGAAGATCGCCCATTTGGAAGGGGAAGGTATATCCCGATCCTTAGGGGACGAAAAACGATCACCATGGTTATTAACCACTTACTAAATGGGATGATCCTCCAAGTAGCCACTATGGCCATGGCCAAAAAGACATCATGGGTTTCAGGTGTTTTTTTTTCATCCCTACCCTCCCGAAGTGAAAAACATGGAACCTAAAATCATGGTTGCCAAGTTCGGAATCTCCTATTCCAGGGTGTCATTTTCAGGTTCCATGTTAAACTTTGGGAGGGTATAGGTGAGAGTTATTAACCCCTGCGTTTCGAAAAGTGTTTTTTTTGGGGCCACAACCTGCAAGGTTTTTGAGGTTAAGGGTCCCCCAAAAAACCAACCACAAACAGGGGCGAAATGACTAAAGGGCGGGCTGAAATGTGATGTTCAGTTGGTGGAAGAAATCCGGCTAAGCACATGAGATGTATAAAACCCTGTATCCCAAATATTCACCATATCAACTGGTTAGATGGATTTTTTTCGGTCAACAGTATGACAGTATGATATAGCAAACCCCTGTCTATCACTGACATCATTATATTCCACGAACTGCAATCAATCAATCGAGAATTTCTTTTTCCAGCTCGGCTCTTGCCGTCCAAAACCAGGATACACATGAGCATATCCTGAACCAAATGCACAAAGCTCCAGGTAAGTGTACTTGATTGTGTTTTCCCATAGGGTTTTTGTTGGATTATGTGTACAGTAGAATCGTTCAGGAGTTTTGCCAAACCTTGAATGTCAGAGTGCCGACATCAAATGCGATTTTATCGCAACTGGAGCACATCGCTAAAAGAAGATGGCGTTTCTTTGTCACTAAATGAAGATCTGGACCTTATCATCTAAAAACTTGAGTATGGGTGTGTGGCTTTCGAGCCGGTTTTTCCAGCCCCTGCCAAGCCATTCAGACAACTTCACGGATCATCTCTTCATCTCCAAGTGTTTCCACTTCGTGCGGTTTGTGCTTCTGCCGGCATGTTGGACATCTCACGGGGCCCCGTGTTGACTCTTGGACATCTCCCACCCTTTCGGAGCGACCAGCTTGGCTTTTCCACCATGCAAATAAACACTCCTATGTGTTGGCAGGCAGACAAATCCCACCCAAAAATTTGTCAAGAGATGGGTGTTTCCGAAAATAGTGGTGCCCGCAAATCATCCATTTTAATAGGGTTTTCCATTATAAACCATCCATTTTGGGGTACCACTATTTTGGGAAACACCCAGATAGAGATGGATGAAATCAATTCAGCAAACAGACTCGAAAACCTTCGAAAAATCGGTCGATGAGTCAATGAGGCGTCGCTAATAAAAGGAGCAGTTTCACCAATCTTTATCAAAGAGTCAGAAGCATCTTGGTTGGTGGTTGAGCCACCCATCTGAAAAATATGCTCGTCAAAATGGGTTAATAGGGGTGAAAATAAAAAATGTTTGAAACCACCACCCAGCCTTTTATAATTATTCATAATTATTCCATCAATTGTGAAATTCATCAACCAAACCCGTTGACTTTAATTTGGCTTAGCCCTGGGTTGCCGAGTTTAGCACTGCCAGAAGCCATTTAAATAATCCGGACCAATGATTTTGGAGATCTAGAAAGACATGTCTAACTCTACATGGATGGGTTTTTGAAAAAAACAAACCTCCAGGGTAATCATATTGTCTGGGCAAATTACCAAAACACCTAAACCTGAATATGTCGGGCTAAAATGGAGGACAATTGCCCTTACTTAACCGACCGCCTCATTAGGGGTGACTTCTGGTCCCAGGTCCCTACAATTTCCACGAAGGTTTTGCAAGAAAAATAGAGTCTGCTCCAACAGCCAAAACGAAAATAGAAAGAAGAAGAAAAAAAAGACTTGAGCCACGAAAAAAACAAAACCCTTTTGCTTTCCATTATAGTGGTTGTTTAATAGGGACCCCTATACTGGTTTATTATAATTCCAAAATACCTTGGGTAAGATTTCATCCCCTATCTACCCTAAACAAGCAGTGGCCCTTTTTTCATGGGTCAATTCTTTTCTGGGAGTCTAACCGGCCATATTCTGACTATTAAACCACCATGTTTCAATTAATGTGCTTATCATCACCCAATCGGTTCAAGTTCACCACCATTGCAGACTTTCAGGGAGAATACAATAACTAGTTCCAACCCACTTGAAAAATATTAGTCAAAATGGGAATCTTCCCCAAGTAAGGGTTAAAAAATGGAAACCACCACCTAGATAATCCCTAGCAACAAGAAATGATTGGAGTCATTGCTCTGGCAGATTCGAGTCATCTGTCCGCCTCTTTCCTCCACAAAAATTCTCCCTTCCGCACAGCCAGTTGCTTATGCACCAAAATAAAGCCAAGTAATTGAAAAGAAAAAATGGGTTTCAAAAATGGTACTGTTGGTGGTTCAGAAATCCGGCATCCACCAGTTGAGGGAACGGTAGTATATCCCATTATTTCCACATTTTAGGATACATCCCGCGTGGTTAGCCAGATTTCAGCCATCAACAGTAGTTTCTCTGGATGAACGATGTTTTTTTAATGGTGTTTCTTCATCTTTTCAGGGGGGCATGCTGTTGAATTGAGTCTACACCACATTCCGCAGGCGAAATACGAGCTAATTCCTAAAGCTGAAATGCTCCGGGTTGGGTGGGCTTAGGTTTAAACCCACAAAAATCATGTCATCAACTCAACTGGCGAACGTTGACCTCCAAGTGTCAGGGTGAAATTCATGTTCGCATTGCAACTTGCAGGACAGATCTGCTCCGCGCATCTGCTCCAAGCAAATGATGCAAGTGTCTCCTCTTGAAGGCGAGGTTGGACATGCCAGCTGAAAGTTCGTCAGATCCTCCAAGTGCGGATTTTTTTTTGGTGAAGCATGACATGAGCCTCCTGAAAACAAAAATAAACGTCTACCTTGAGGTGAACTTTTTGAAAAACTTTGAGGCTCAACGACAATGTCAAAATGAACCTTTTTATGGAGACAAAAAACACTTCTGTCTGCAAACTACAAACTGATAGCTATTTGGTGGTTGATGTTGTTTCCACCTAGGACTCAGCAGAAAACAAGCTTCCCTTTTCCTGCCATTTAGCCACCACCACCACCACCACGACTACTACTACTATTTCTTCTTCTGCTACTACCGCCACTACCACTACCACTACCACTACCACTACCACTACCACTACCACTACCACTACCACTACCACTACCACTACCACTACCACTACCACTACCACCACTATTACATGCATTTTTCACCCAAGTCTATGAAAAAAAAGGCACCCAAAAAGAAAATCCAGGAAAAAAAAAAGAAGAGCTCCTCAGCTTCTTGTGTTTCTCTTCGCTCGCTCAACCCGCAAGGAAAGTATCAAGCGCATTCAACTCATAGCTGCGTGAGCGCCAGCTGCAGGTCGCCACGAGTAGCAAAAAAGCCAACGATGGAACTAGCATGTACAAAATAAACAACCCATCCTCCATCGCTCCTCAAAAATTAACGGTGCTTTTTTGAAAAGCCAAAAAAAAAACACATCTAAGGGGGGGCCTATAGCAAAGCCAGAATGGCTGCATGCATGCTTCACAACCGCCCAAGTTGGAGGATTTCGGCGCCATTTCGGAGCGCATCGCACGGAACCCAATTCACTGAGAGAAAAAAGGGAAAACCAGTCATAAGTAGATGTTCCACTCCACTTCTTTCGGGGGTGCGATAACCCCGGTGTTTCACCCGTGTAGATAAGGGTATGGATATTAGGGCCCAAATTTAGAAAGATCATAGGGGCCCCATCTTGTTGAGAGAGGTAAATCTCCCGATTCTTTGAACTACTTCACAGGTTTTTTTTCTCACCGGATTTCTGAACCATCAACCGTATCATTCAAAGATTCCCATGAACCACACATACCTTGGATCTACCTGGCCGGTCCGAAAAAAAAATGTTTCATGCCAGCATCCTCGGGCCCGGGGTGTAGAGATCCAACTGAAACCCCCCATGTTTTCGCCATTCAAAAACTGACGGTTCAAAAACCAGATGAACGAGTTGTCTAAGTGTCCAGTTTTCTCATCCAAACTTCAGTACACAACTGTCATTTACACCTCCGAAGCTTAACAGATAGCCCCCTGAAAAAGGATGCTTCCAAAAAAACCATCCTCTCCTATTGAGAGCCGGAAAATGATTCTCCGGTGGAAAAATACGGTTGATAGTTCAGAAATCCAGCATCCACCAGTTGAGGGTCCCAACGGTAGTTGAAATCCCATTCTTTACAAGGGTTTTTCGCACCATCCAAACGGTGGTGGGCTTTCTCTCGCCGGAGTTCTGCTTGCCATCAACGACGTAGTAGTATCGGGCAGTGGGCAGCTTCCCCCCGTTGACGGTTGGCGATGTTTCAAAAACTGCAGCCATTTTTTGGCATATCTCGGCCTTCAGAAATTTTCCTGGTTGGGAAAAAAGTAGGGGATCCACACCAAAAAATGGCGAAAAAAAATGAGTTCAAAAAATAAATGGGTAGGGATTTCAGCTCCGACAAAAATCCCAAAAAAACAATGAGGGGTTTTCGGGTTAAAAGCGGCATCCAACATGGGAAGAGCCACTCTTGTTGCATCTGTTGGTGTTTTTCTTCGGTGTTCAAATTAGTGAAACCAAACCACCTGCACCTACGGCAACAACAACAACAACAACAACAACCACAACCACAACCACAACCACAACCACAACCACAACAACAACAACAACAACAACAACCACAACCACAACCACAACCACAACAACCACAACAACCACAACAACCACAACAACAACAACACCAGCAACAACAACAACAACAACCACAACCACAACCACAACCACAATAACCACAACAACAACAAAAAGGGGCCACCACCATCTTCTTCAGGTCCCCGGTCCCCCGGTCCCCGGGTCCACCTCCACCATCTTCCGTGCCACAAAGCTTTGGGTCTCTGCCAAAACCCCATGAACTTGGACTGAAACCTGCGTGACGCGTCGGTGTGACCGGTTTAGGCATGGAAATTCCTTGGGAACCATGGGGGAACACCCCGCCATTGTATCATCTACAAAAAAATCCTTCCCCCCCCCCAAAAAAAAAAAAAACAGGTCTTACTACTTGGATGTCCCACCCGGAAGTTAGGATCAATGGTCAGGATCTGTGGGAAAGTAAACCTGATATATCCCATGTATGTGAAGGTTATATTTAGATTCTATACCCATAGATCCTAACCATTGATCCTAACTTCCTAGTACACCCCTGAAAATTAACATGGAACCCAAAGTCATGGAGTTTTGGAAGATGAGATCCCTTTTCAAACAGGTGATTTTCAGGTTCCATGGTTAATTTTCCAGGGTGTACATCCAAGCATAGGAAAAACGTTTGGCATCCGAGCTTTGGGTTGCCTGACCCAAACGATAAAACTTTTCCACGGATGTTGGTGGTGGCCTTGGTGGCCCATTTTTTTTCTACCGAATCTTTTGGCAGGAGTCTAGAGGGGGGTTGAACCTAAATTGGTGGGTTTCCCCAACAAACCCATGGGATTTTCCTACTACAAATGATCAGCACTTGGGGTGTTTGGGTATAACTTTTGGGGACAAACCCTATGAACAAATGGATGGTGAAAATAGGGAAAACCCTATGAACAAATGGATGATTTCGGGGGAAAACCCACTATTTTCGGAAACATCCTAATATTTGAAAAACAGAATGATGTACTTTACTGCCATGGTCTTCCGTTTCTTTACCTTGTACATCTATCCAACCAAAACAAACAAAGCGTCAAGATAAATATTTCTTTGCATGGAATTACTTCTGATGTGACGTTTGTCGGAATCTTTGACACTTGGTAGTTCCCATGGTATTTATGCCTTCATTGCAAATCTTCCAGTTTCATTCCCTTTGAAGCTCAACTCCAACCAACGGATTCGCCTTGTCCGCTTCAGCGAAGAGGGTGGATAGGTCCTCCGTTCACTCATCCCACCTTTAGTGACGGGAATCCTTATTAAATGGGTAATGGGTATATAAACAACCCCCTACCTACAAGGTTGATAAGTTTTATCCCGGATCCATAGGAAAACCATAGGGTTCCTAATGTGGGATACAGTGATACTACGTATCCGTTCCCTGGAGGGGATTCGCCTTCATGTCTCACGCGTGTTTTTCCTAAAGAAATGGTACCCCTCCAGTAAACCAACATGGCGATTGCTGGAAAAATTCCCCATTTTCTTTACGAAATACATCTTCAAATGGTCCATGTTCAGCCTGCCATGTTAGTTTACTGGAGGGTACCATTCACAACAAAGAATCAACATGTATTGAGGGCAACTGCCCAACAAAAAACATCACTAAGCATTATCCCCTCCACTCCGAAGCCGATTTTTTTTTCGGTTCCTGATCTTTGTCACTGCGAAGAAAAGGAAGCTCCTTAGCCCAGCAAAACCAAGTTGGTCGATTGTCTTGGAAAAACTCGGAACGTTTTTTTTTACAGGAAAAAAAACACTTGAAAATGACTCCCCCGAAAAAAGCTAAGGCCGCATCTATCCTGCAAACTGATGGAACAGGTTCAGATGATTCATGTCCTTTTAGAGAAATATCAAATGGTCCCCTTCTTGGGGGGAGATTCGTTCATTTTCGGGGTAGATTGTTTTTTTTGCCCCAAAAGGAAGTATATAAAAAGGCTCATCTTCCAACTTCCAACTTCCGGGGGAATTTTCAGGTGCGGTGAGTTTGGGGGGGGGAGGCAGGCTGAGGGGGTTGGGATGCGCCAAAATTGTGGTGAGATGATCTGATTTTTAAAAAGAATCCTTGAAGGTTGAAAATGCATACACCCCTGAAATTTTAATATTCTAGCCCCTGAAAATAGGCCCAATTTCCCTCAAAAAAACAAAAGGATAAAGTCTTCCAACCCCATCTTTTTGCAAGGGCGAGCTGTGTTAGTTTCAGGTTAGGTCACCCCTTTTTTCTTCGTTTTCCTCCCCAAAAAAAAATGGTGAAATTCCAAGTTCTCCAACTTTACCACAAACAGTACAACTCAGATTTCCAGACTCAAAAAGCTCCATTCTTAGTGGGAAGAGTGGACTTGTGGTTCAAGTAGCGGTAAATGTGCAATAGGTACCAGAATCCAGAATCTTGTCGCACTTCGAAACTTCTCTTGGCAATTTTTTTTGTAATCTAATCCCACTGTTCAAAGCATATCAGTGGTATGTATGACTCAGTATGTTGAAAGTGGCAAAAAAGAGCTGGAAAAAAAGGTTGCACTTGACAACCTTCCCCACCCAAAAAAAACACAAAAGCAAACGTGATTCTGTGTCTTTGCCTACTGTTGAAGAAACAAAACAAAAATATACTTTGGAACTACCCCCAGCCAGGATGCTGGCTGGTCACCACCAGGATGACATGAAAAATGTTGAGTATATAGGGAATCCCGAGCCTACTAAACTGACTCATGTGTTTTCCGAGCGAGCCAGCATCCTGGGGGTTTCGGGGGGTAGGACATCCCAACCTCTCCGAAAAACCGTCCCATCCTTACAGGATCCAAAGTCACCAGCTACAAGGTTGGGGGGCCGATACACCCTGGAAGATGAACGGCTGGAACATTCAAATCACCCATTTAGAAAGGAAAATGATCTTCCCAACCTCTATGATTATGTTCCATGTTGATCTTCCACGGTGTAACTCCCATGTTTTGGGGTTTTTCATAACTTGGAGGATTGGAAGATGGACTCCCAGTGAGATGGGCTCCTGCAGTTTGGTGCTGTTTTCCACCATTTTTTTGAGCCATGAAGTTCGGCCATCATTTGGTTATTATATAAGTAGTTAGTAACCCCATATTTCGGGGGACGAAAAAGATCACCAGGATTATTAACCACTTACTAACTGGGAGTATGTTTCGGCCATGAAAAGAGTGGCCCCAAAAATCTCCGTTTAGTAACGATCGGCTCGGGGCCCATCTTGTAGCAACAACTCTTTCCTGAACATACTGTTGATGGTTCAGAATTCCGGCTAACCACCTGGGATGTGCAAAACCTGTAAATGATAGGATAACCTACCAACCTCAACTGGTGGATGCCGGATCTCTGAACCATAAACCGTAGCAACATAGCCAAGGGACCGCTTCGGCCATCTTCTGAATCTCATCTTCTGCATGTGCCACCTTGTCAGACACCTGACCGCAAAAACGTCACAACACCCCACGGCTATCCCCACGAAAACAGCATGAAATTTTTGTTGGTTTATAAGGATTCCCTATATATTGCCAAATACCTGGATCTTCTAGATATGTAAAATGTCTGCCTTTTGGTACGTTTTTGTTGGTGAAAAGGCACAAATTTTACATAGCTAGAAGATCCAGGTATATCAAATATCATACAGCATTCCCTATGGACCATGGGGGAAAAAAAAGCAGTGGAATAATCCATCATGTAACGCAAGGTATGGCCAGGTTTCTTTCATTATTTTCAGCTTCTTTACGCATGGATCTGGAATTCGCAACCAAACAAACCACCCAACCGAAACCATTCATAGGAAATTGCTGGTACCCTTAGGATGGTACCCTTAAGAATCAACCCCATATACACCTCACATAGTGGGTATCTATTCGGTATATCCCCCTTTAAAGGGCTCCTTGGGGGGCTTAAACAGCTAGGGTACCATGCAAGGGTACCAGCATTTTCCTAATGAAACCATAGGAGTCCTCCTTCATCAACAGGTCGGCGGCCATTCGCACCTGGCAATCGGATAGAATTTTGTGACTTCAACTGATCTTCAGATTACACCAATGTGGGTGTTGAACCAAAAATAGGGGGATTTCACCCCCAAAATGGATGGTTTTTTTCATGGAAAAGCCTATGAACAAATGGATGATTTGGGGGTAAAACCCACTATTTTAGGAAACATCCATGTCTTCCAGAAAGTTGAAGTTGTTACAGTAATATGCAACTAAGGTGGTCTTCATTGTTGTTTGATATACTTCAAGTGAACTTTCATTGAACCATTCTTCGAAAAAAATCTGGCTCATCTATATATATATATATACATATTATATATTACATATATATATATTACATATATATATATTCCCAAATTCCCAGATTTCTAAAAAAACTTTGTGCCACGTCTCAGTGCCCAATGGGATTCCCTCAACCTTCAATCAAAAGTCGCATGTTTTTGGGAGGAAACGGTCAGGCCACACCTTCAATGAACAGGAAATCCTTATTAGATGGGTATATAAACTCCCCTACTATTGGGATCTTTATATGGGTGTTTCCGTAAATAGTGGTACCCCCAAATCATCCATTTGTTCATGGGGTTTTCCATTATTTTCACCATCCATTTTGGGGTACCCATATTTTTGGAAACACCCATACCCAACACCTACCCAACGGAGATTTGTCATTTAGACCCTACTATGAGATGGCAAGTTGTCCTACCCAAAGATGCTGGCAGGCAATACAATGCGGCGGGCAACTCGCATCCCTAATGGAAATCTATACATCTTGGTCTGGGTCTATAGGTTCCATTGTTCAAAGTAGGCCTCCTATCAGTCTGGGCAAATGAAATAATATGTCACCAACCTAGATTTCAATGGACTGGATTTCCCTTCCAAAATTCGCTACCTTTTGGGGGAAATGGGTCGTGTTTTCGGTCGCGATGAAATTTGACCAGATCAGTTATAAGTAGGGGCCCATAACTCCACTTTATAGGGGTCATTATCCCAATTATATACCCATTTATAAGGCGGCCATTAAAAAAAAATGGCATCTCCCATGTAAAGATGTGGTTCATCCTCATCCAACTGATGGCGAAACCGCCATTTTCTAAAGGGATGGTTGTTTCAGGTTCATACGGTATGTTTTCTTTAAAACTTGGGTTACCAAGTCGGACCTATGTTTACAAAAAAAATGATCGGAGAAAAAAATAGAAATACACTCCCTGAAACTAACATAGCACCTGAAAATGGGCCTTTCCAAAAGGGAACTAGTATTCCAACCATCCATTTTCAGGTTTTATGTTAGTTTCAGGGAGGGTATTTTTTGCAAAACAACCATCCCCCCCTTTGATCCCTCGCCTGCGTCTCACGCAAGCTCTTGCGCACTTCATCTAGCTTCTCTTGACCCATCTTGCAACGCTCCAGTAAGTCCTGCCGAGTTTTTTTGGTTTTCGGAACGCCGCCAGGCTTTTCATCAATGAATCTTAAGGAGCCATGGGTTGCGTTCTCTATATTTTGTAGGATCTATGTATGCTATATTTACCTGCAATTACATACCATGAAAAATCAGGCCCAAATGTAGGTAAAGATTGCCATACATGGATTGGATGGGTATGGCAACTTTTCCCCGCAAACCTATCAGACTCATATTTCCCACATCCAAAAACAACGAAGTACGCCCGTTGCCAACCTTGCATCGTTTTGCTATCTGGGGAGAGGCTCAAGAAAGACACCATGGGAACCAACTTTGAGTTACAATGACTCCAATGATTAGCCACGTGTTTTTTTCATGGGAATCTAAGGAGACCTCCCCCAATGCCACCCCCCCCAAGAAAGAAGGCCCTAATAAGGTCTAACGAAGGGACAATGGTGGTTAATAGTCCCTTAATAAGTACGGTGGCATTTCATTTGGGGGTTTCCTAAAATGGTGGATTTCACCAACAAACCCATGGAAAAGTTTTCCTACTAAAAATCATCATTTTTTCGGGTGTGGAGATTGGGGGTGTTCCCGCTATTTAAGGAAACACCCAAATGACAAAAAATTGGTAGTTTTTCCCCCAAAAACTGCTACAAAAAAACTGGCTGTTGATTCAAGTCCGTTGCTGAGAGGCGCCTTCCGGGCCTACGTTTCGGGTTAGCAGTGGTGGGGACGCGTGGCATTTCTTGGGGTCGGAGGGGAAGGGGTCCCCGGAAAGCTTCCCATGGATTTTACCTCATCGAGGTCAAAAAATACAAAAAAAATACCCCAAGAAGGAAACTATTTGTAGAGAACTCCCCCCTCCCCCAAACAAAAAAAAATTATACCAGCATAGACCCCAGATAGCAAAAACGGTAATTTTTATCTGAAAAAAAAAACAGTGACTTTTTATTGCCCGTGGCTCAAATTTTAAAAAAAACTGCAGCATAGTTCGACAAATCCAAGCAAGCTCTCAAGCCGAAAACCCCCCACATGCCCTCTATGTTTATATGAAAGAAACCTCCCAAACCCCCATATGGATGTTTCCGAAAATAGTGGTACCCCAAAATGGATGGTGAAAATAATGGAAAACCCCATGAACAAATGGATGATTTGGGGGTACCACCATTTAAGGAAACACCCATATGAAACCATTCCTCCTATCTTCACGGTTTAGTGGCAGATGAGTCCCTGCACTTGTTGATGGTTCAGAAATCCGGCGAGCACCAGTGGATATGGTAAATATTCCATTATTTACAGGGTTTCATGCATGTCAGGTGGTGCAGGATTTCTTCCATCAACAGTACCTTTATCAAATACAGGGCATTTCCACTGAACCCTGCTGCAGTAGAAGACCTTGAACTGCACGGTGAGTGCTGCATCTTTCTCTCCACGCAATTTGGACTCCACTTGTCGGTTCCTTGCCACGAAAGTTTGAAGGATGCCAATCTAAATCCAAACCTGTGACTAGCGGAAGAACATGTGCAGAGATACTGGAATTTACACTGAATATGTATATGGAAAAGTATGAGGGCTTCTTTTTCAAGGACTGTGAAAATATATGGATGTTTCCAAAAATAATGGTACCCCCAAATCATCCATTTTAATAGGGTTTTCCATGAAATAAACCATCCATTTTGGGGTACCCCTAATTTTCGGAAACATCCATATATCCATCAAAGATTCAGGTTGTATTAAAGCTTCAATTAGATCAAGGAGCTCAACTGAGTATATTTACAGAAACATCTATACAAGCGCCTGTATATATGTTGTTTTGGTTGTGTATATATATATATATATATACACAAATATAGAAATTTCATATTAGGACCACATAGGGTTAAGATGTTTAGCTTCACCAACCTTTCTAACCATTTCTTAGTTTATGCCTCTATCACACCAACCCAAACTTCAGGGATTTTTTCTCAAATTTTACCAGCATAGATTTGCGAATGAAGTTTGATTTCCCAAAAAATGTTTGCTACAAAATTTTAATGACCCCTCTATACACCTCGCTAAAACCAACATGACATAGCCCCTGAAAAAAAAAAGCCCCAAAAGGTGGAAGCCCCAAAGGATCATCTTCCAAAATTCCCCATCCATCTTCAGGGGCAAAAACTGGCTGTTCGTTTTACAGGTGTGAAAAATCACCCACTTTACACCGAGGTCACCCACCAAAAATCAACAACAAAAATGCCGTGCAAACGCCCAAGGGACGTTTGAGCCAACATCGATTGAGCCATTGCCAGTGCCGTCTCAGTCTCCTCTTCGAGTTTTAGCAGCAAAATGATTTTTCATGGGCTTTTCAAATGATACGAGTTCCCCAGGTCTATCGTAGGTCCATCTTACATACATAGAGTCATAGAGTGTACCTGGATCTTCCGGAATTGTGTGTAAAGTTTGTGCCTTTTTTTCACCAAAAAACCGACCAAGAGGCAGAAATGTTACATATTCAGAATATCCAGGTATAAAAGATATATGTGTATATATCAATAAGATGTATTTCCATGCTCATGAAAAAAATCCTTGGCCATCCCAGTGTCCTTCACACTGTCTTGGTTGTCGAAGCCCATTGGAGCAGTCATCATTGCAGCTTTCTCTACCTATACGGACAAATGGTAAAACTTAGCTTAGCTGCACATAGGTCCAGGGTTTTTTCGGGGCCCACCCAACTATTTCCCATATGATTCGGGTTGGTTCACCCTATAACCCTGTCGACATGTGCAGCTGAGATATGTAGTTGATTCTACAAGATGGCCCCCAAAAACAACCGAGGGACGAGGAAACCGGGCCCACCTCACACCACTTATATTTTCCGGGGATGAAATAACCCCGAAATAAGTGTACCCATCTACAAGGCAAGTTGTAGGGGCTCCATCACTCCGTTTAAAACGATCGGCTCGGGGCCCATCTTGTATATAGTTGTCTTAGCAAGTGGATTTGGGGGTGAGTCATGTTTGAGGGGCACATGGCAGATATCATACCCTTCAGTGTTCACTAACAAATCGCCCATCCGAACATGTCACATTTTTTAATGCAAAAACAAAGTACCCATCCCAAATTTGTTGACTTCCAGCAAGGCTACTGCTGGTTCAGAAATCCGGCGATCACCAATATCCCATTATTTACAAGGTTTTTTACTTCCCAGGTGGTTGATATGTTTCTAAACCGGATGTTTCAAGGGCTGCGAAGCAACCAAAAGTCTGATGTTTCCGCCTCGATTTCCGCCGAGGCCAACTTGTTGGAAAGCTCCTCGTGAAGCCTCGGGGATCTTAACGGTCCATATGTCCGGCGTTCCCGGGCAAGGCACGGTTTTTTCCCAAGGCACGGGGTTTGGGGTTTGGGGTTGGGGGGGAAAGATTCACAAGGAGAAATTCGTCAGACTTCGGCATAGAATTCGGCAGCTTTGAACGATTTTTAATGGGGAAACATGTTCCGGAATCTTTGCAGATTGGAAAGATCTGGAGGAAAGACTGGCATGTTTGTTGGTGGTTGAACCAACCTATTCGAAAAATATCCTCGTCAAATTTATCCAACTTCCCCAGGTTTCGGGGTGGAAACAAAAAACCTATTTGAAAATACCACCTAGTGAAGGATGATTTCTATGGCATGTTTTTCGGTTTCGACTTTTTGCAAATTCCCCCCCCCCAAAAAAAAAGGTTGATCTGCTCCGGCACCAAGTTTTGCGCCACCGAATCACAAATATAGGGGTCTTCCAAGAATCTAAAGAAAGGAAAATTGCTAACCTCATCTTTTCTAGTTCTTAGTTTCATGGAATTTGGGGGGAAAACCGTCACTTTATAATTAGGGCAACCAAAGATTGGGTTAGGTGGATGCACCCAGCAAATCCATTTTGAGCTTCAACAACACCTCCATGTTTCCATCAAGCTACCAAGAACTCCGGAGATTCAATTGGACAGAGGGTAAAATTTTCCTTGTCCGGGGGTCAAAATTGCACGATGCACATGGAAATCCTTCAAAACTGCTATTCGCGTTTGTTTCATGAAGTTTGATCCCACCAAAAGCAAAAATACTCAATTCAATGATCCCTGACTTCTTCCATCTAATTTGCCCCGATTTTCCACAGCAACTTGAGATTTTCATGTCCTGAGTATCCGAACTTCCTCACCTGCGCACGTTTCTCATAATCCTGGCAAGTACCGGCCGCCCACCAAGATATCACCGGAGGAACACGGCAGTTTTGGGAACATGGATGCACTTGGAGGATCATCCCGCTCAGTAAGTGGTTTGAAACCAAATACCCTAGCGCGCAGTGATGTTTCTAAAAGTCTACACATAGAAACATGCAGCTGCTGCAGGAGGGCCCTTTGAGCATCAAGAGCTCGCGCCTGCAAAGCACAAAAACGGCCTTGATTATATATTCTCGAGGCTGCTTTTTTGAGTGCTACCCCGCTGGAACCACTTGGTCGTTTGCGACCGACTGCCTTTTGAAAGATTCCCTATATTGGTCATGTTCCGAAAAGAAACCTTTTGGTTTCGGAGGTGGCGTTTACCTGGTGTGAACCGAGATTTCGCCAAAAGCTTGCAGTGAGGAGGCAGAATGGCATGGCTTGTCAGCTCGAAGTCTGTTCCAGCTATCCTTGTTCTAGGTTGAGCTGAAATGCACCCGACACAACAATGACAAGTAGGCCAACGCTACATTTAATTTACATGTTGCTCCAAGAATCCAAGAGGGTCACCTATGGCAGGAAAATTGGGATCGGAAGGATGAAGATATTGCCTTTTGTTTTCCGGCCATACATCCTCCTAAAAATCTTCCAATTTACTAAACTTAAACATCGTGCGCTGACAATTTTTGCGCTTTCTCTGGAAACAGGATTCATGCTGACGCCGCTGTGCTACACGCTGTGCAGAGCAAATTATATAAGGACAAAAGCAAAACTAACTCTTCAATATATTCTCACCTACTTTTTCATTCTCGTTCACCACCCAGCGAATCTCAGCTGCCTTGGTGGCTTGCCTGCGCACTGAGGAACAAGGATTGGAACATCAGCCGTGCAATCGGCAAGAAGCTCGCCGTCCGGAGAAGGGTGGCATGCCCACGACGGTCAGGGTGTTTCAATGAACAAGGCTGGAGCTCAATCTGTTGGGGATCACAGATCCGGATAGGTACCGTGCAGTGAGTCGAGCACTGGGTGCCACTGAAAAAGTTCATGGTCAAGGAGGACAGTTTGGTCTTGTGAGCAGGCTGCGATGCAACAAAGTTCACGAAGCCTCGCGCCTCGCAGAAGAGCAAACGCACTGACAAGTCCATCGGAGCCATTATCTGCATAGAGAAGCCGAAAGTAGTGGGGCTTTGGCTTACCAGACTTCACTTTCATCAGCCTAATTTCATTCTGCCAGTCTTCTGCCACGGCTCTCTTGCGGGCCTGCTCTCTAGGGGTCATCTCGGCTACCAGGCATCCAAATGAATCCACGCCGTCAAGGAGCACAAATTTAGGCTCAGGCTTGGATGATCTGCGCTCGTTCCATGCCTTGTATAGTTCAGGCTACCACGAAAACATACGCGAGGTGCAACTGCTTTGTACAGGTCGCTGCGAGGGCCGTGGATGGTCTCATCCACCTATCTGCAACGCAACAACAGGCGTTCAGAAAACTGCATGATCTAGTGCAAGAGTAGGCAACCCACGTTACAAAAAAAAATCAAACAAACAGCTTACCGTTGGGATAATCTCCGGCACTTGATCGAGGCTCCAACTTCCGATGCTTGCGGGACTCACCACCATAACAAAAGGCAAAAAGCTAAATATTGGAAAAGGGAATTCCTATTGGAAACCATCATTTTTTGGAGGATATGTTGGTTTTAGGGAAGGTAAATATTCGCTACTTCAATACTCAATCATCTAAACTTGCCCAATCGGATTTTTTTCGCCACCTATACCACCCTCCCATCCTGTCGAGCAGACTTCAAAGGATTCAGCCTGCAACAGTCATCAATAGTGGATGTTCACTCAACACAAGTTCCTCGAAACCAAAAACCTTCGAACAAGGTCTTCTCTTCTGTCAGTAACTTCAATGAATTTAAAGAAAAAACAAAGTATATCCCAAAATTTCATGGGGGTTTGTTTAAAAAAGGTCCAGGTATCTTCGGCTTTAAAATAAAATTGCCATTTTTTGGATCTATGCTAAGGTGTAATTCTGCGATTGTGACCTGTTTTGGTATGGTGAAAACGTGACCCGGCTTTAAAGGGAATAATGACCTCCGGGCTTTGGGGATCAAAATTGAAAGATCAGCTTGTGACGTAGCAAAAACAGTGGTGTGGGAATGCTTTTAAAAAAAGGTGGCCTTCTTTTGAATTGAAAACTTATGTGCAAAGATCCAAAAAACTTCAAGGTTCAAAATGCTCTCAGGTTTGAGTGCGAATCTTTGAATGTGAAGTGATCGACCATCCATTTTGGAAGAGCCACAAACTTCAGTTTGAAGAAAACTGCCAAAAAAGGCTATCATCCAGCCAGATTCTCATTATTTCTAGATCCAAAACAAACACAACTCTCTTCTCCAAAGCCCTCTCTTTTCAACCAACAAACAAACCAAACAAACCAACCAACCAACGGCTGCCTCTTTTGCGCTTCGTTTAACTTCTCCTTTGGGGCAGGTGCCAAAACTCCCAAGGTTGACTAGGAGGCCAAGCTGACCCGAAAAAAAAAGATCCAAGTCATCTGAAGGGTCACCCCCCATGTGTTTCAGCTGCTTTTGATTTTTTTTCAGAAGAGGTACCTGGTGATTCAAAGTGACCTTTTTGGGATGGTTAAGTGACCCTTTCAAGGGGTTAAGTGACCTCCAACTAGGGGATGAAAAGGGCACGAATTGAATCACCTGGTTTTTTGTCTTCTCACAATTCAAGCGACAACTTTTTGGTAGGAACTTCTTCACCTCTTTCCAAACCTTTCTTCAGGCACCCCATGAAATTTGAATACTACTACTACATGCAAAACTCGACTCTGCGATGGAACCCCCAGTGATTCCGTGATTCAACAGACAAGCCAAGATGAGAGAGTCACACCAAGTTTTTGCTTTACCACAATTGCAAGGTGTTTTCCTTATTCAGGATGATACTGTTGATGGAAGAAATCCTGCACCACCTGGGATGTAGGAAACCCATAAATAATGGGATATTTACCATATCAACTGGTGCAGGATTTCTTCCATCAACAGTATGGTTTTCCTATTGAGGCGTCCATCCATATCAAGAATTCGGAGCGGAAGATCATTGCCCGCCGAGATGACCATTTAATTTTTGACTGTTGATGGTTGAAAAAAATTCGGCTAACCAGCCAGTTGATATGGAACATTATGCCAAATTTTATTCATCATTTTTGGATAAGGTGTCATATATAATGTATATATATATATATACATATACACCCCTGAAGTTCAACAAAAAACTTTTCTTCCCTGAAATCCATGATGGGAAAGGAAGACGATCAGTTATCCAGTTATCCGTTTACTAGTTTAAAAAACGGTAACTTTTCAGGGATTCTCTGTTAAACTCACTTCGGGGTTCGAGGTCCACAGGTTATCCCTGAAATCCCTGGATTTCCCAACCTGCAAGTGCCCAAACTCGTCGATGGCTTGTTGTCGCGATGCACCCCTTGGGATGGGGAGACTGAAAATTGAGATCCATTTTCAAGAATTTCCATTTGATTTGGAGAATAATTGGAGGAAGAATGGGCTGCTTATCTATATATACTGTATATATACTGTATATATATATATAAATATATAAGTAAAAAAGAAACATATATCCATGAAGTCCAGGGTGCATTAACTGGTGTGGGTTTGGGGCCCGGTTTGGGATTCAATAGGGGTACCGCTTTCATAACTCATAACAATCCCTTTCATAAGGGGCTTCCTTTCAGAATCCAAACCGCCGGGCCCCAAAGCATCAGTTGATGAAAGGGGGAAAGTGAAAGAACAGCCACTGAGCTGCTCAAACAAAAACCCGAAATCAAACTTCGTCAAGTTCCACTTGTCCAACGCCCCCTCCAAAAAAAGAACACACAAATAAATGAAAAACAAGCAAACAAGGTACCCCAAAACACCTCCCAAAAACTGTAAAAAAGGAGAAAAAAAAACACTGCCGTTGTTTTAACGTTTTTGTTGAAGCATCACTAGGGGGCAACTCCCACGACCCCCCCAAAAAAACGCCCCAAATTTCCGGCAACTCTCCCAACCCCCAACGAACGGAACGGGGGGGAAATCCGTTTCAAGTGACGCAAAACGCGCAATCTGCGACATCTTCCCGCTGATGAAGCGTCGAGCCTGGACGGTTTGGCCGGGCCAAGGTCGGGCCAAGGTCGGCTTGGGAAGTGGTACCTTGGGGGAGGCATCATAGCATTTTAGGAAGCGATTAGTTATGGGATAATCATAGGGGTCATCAACTTGGTAGACTTTCGGTTCGTCGATGGGATGATGCTCTTGGGTCAATTTAGGGGATGGATCATCTACTTGGAAAAACAAGCCATGTATAACTAGAGACAAGCCACTCCCCACTTAGGGGAAGAAAACTAACTCAAAACTTCTGTCTTGTTCATACTTAGAGGATCATCCCAGTTAAAGTCTGTTAAAAACCTACGTTCGTTACTAATTGGAGTTTTGGGCCCAGCTTTTTTTCGCCAAAAATACCATGGATCACTGGGGGTTAGTTACTCATCTCAGGATGTCGGACGGTCCAGTGGAAAAAAAATACATGGTGATCTTTTTTTCGTCCCTCAATTTGTGGGGTTGTCTGTTTCCCTTCCAAATGGCCAAACTCCATGATTGATCCTAATTAGTTACATTCACTGCGAGCCCATCCTACAAGTAGTTGGTGGCCAAGATTCAACCCATCTGAAAAATATGCGCAAGGTCCAATTGGATCATGAATTTTCCCCTAGGTTTCGGGAGAAAAATTGAAAAAAACATTTGAAGCTTCACAACACCACCCAGAAAGTTGGTTTTCGTAGATTTTTATTGGTGTCCGATTGTGTCCGACATGTCAAAAAAAAACGACCAAACTTTGGACGATCTTTTTGAACTACTGGGATGTCCATGGTACTTAGTAAGTGGATTATATCCCCTAATATAAGTAGGTTGTAAGTCCCCTAAATGGGTTATAAACCAACTTACTAACTAGTTACTAACTTCCATGGACACCCTAGTACTAGATTGTTCAGTCGCCATTTTTGTTTCGTCGGCTCTTCCCTTACGAACGCCAACCACACTTCAAGGTCGGAATTTGCCTGAATTTCGCACAGGTATGTTGTTACCTTTCCATGGTTTTTGAACAAAGGATACTTGACACATTGAATGACAAAAACAAAACATTGAGTCGCAGGTAATTCAAGCCATGACCTTTTGATCCCACAGTTGGAGGTCACTACACCTGCTTCACTCACGTTTTTATCACTCACTCCCCTATCTTGTTGGCTGAACCTACAGCCGACATTTTCTACGCCATGAACCTCGCACATGTTTTTTACGAACGCGGGCTGCATCGGCAAATCGAAGCTAGATTTTGGGGTGAAACGATTTTTTGGAGATTTGGAGATGCCGAAAATCGATCTTTGTCAAAAATCAACGATTAAAATAATTGACTCAAGAACCGCATGGGGCATTCTTGTCAGTCGTTGTATGTCTATAGATGTAAATATTCACAACTATATATATATATATTTATGGTGACTCTATATATGGCATATATCTAGATTCCTCGCCAAGGCCCAAAAAAAGAACAAAAGGGAAAATCTTCCTTCAGAAAGGTCAACATAACATGTTTGAGTATTCCGATGCTACAAGATGGGCCCAGTGAGCCGATCGTTATAAATGGAGGTATGGAAAAGCCCATAATAAATGCCCGAAAATAAATGGTTAACTGGGGTTTCTCACCCCTATAAGTGGACCTAGAGTGTCAGGTTATAACCCTACTTATAATTCTTAGGTGCATCATCCCTGACCAACCATGGTGGAAGTTGATTCCAAACGAAGACCTTCGAGGTAAACTTGGAGCAGTGAGGGGGAGACAGGCTGCAAATGTTTACAGTACATTTTGGTATTTACCAGTGTTTCAACATTTCCAAAGAGCATGTATAGACTGTAAAAAATATACAAATGTAATTACATGTTGATCTAAAATACCGTCTTTTTAGACTCAGGTTGTTTTATAATCAGTGTTTAATACAAATTTCAAAGTGTATCTGCAGCTCGATGTTTCGACGGCCCCGCTCGGTATCTCCAAGGCCTCTTGATCGCAAAACCAAACAAAAAACACCCTCATTCCATGGGATTGAAGATGTAGCGGCGCAAGAAACCGTTCTCATCCACACGGATTTGAACCTGGGTCCGGATGGACATCTCAGACAACCAGAACAAACCCCCCGGGAGAGTCAACGTGTTTACGGAGTTGAGAAGAAAATCACCTCAAAAAAATGTAAAACCCCTAACTTTTTCGGAAATTTTTCGGAGAAACACCGAATCGACCCAAAAGCACCAATTGTTTTTTGGGGGGGCTTCAAAATGCTAGCTAATTACTATAGTTGACTCGGGGATCGGGATGGAAAACTCTTCGTTCCATGCCACCTCCCTTTTTTCAAACCATGGAGGTTTTTTTGTTTTTTTGGAACCACAGATCCAGGCAAGGCTGCAATGATGGGATTTTTTGACGGTCAGGACACCAACCCCAAACTTCATGTGCACTACCATTTTAAGGAAAGCCCGAAAGAAATACCCAGAAACTTGCATGAAGTTTGATTCCCCCCAAATTTGGGTACCCTCCAGGGAATTAACATATCCCACCTTGGGAAAAGGAAAATCATCTTCAAAAGTGAATTTTGATGGGATATGTTAGTTCCCTGAAGGGTAATTTGTGGTAAGTTAGCCTCTCTGATGAATTGTTGAGTGAACAAAATCCAAACGTTTCAGTGAGTTTCAGGGCGGCTCAGTACTTATCTAGTTGGTGGTGCGAAACCGTCAAATTTAAGCATTTCAAAATTTCCCCAGGTGATCGGTAGGTCCACATTTAAAAAAAATATACACCAGAATGACACCAGGGTAAAATTAGATGGCACAGTTACCTTGTATTGGTTTACACTTGCCCTGTATTAACCTACCTTTTTGGGGGACGGTGATCGCCATGTATTTGGACCATGGGGTATATGAAGTTTCACCACCGTTCCGTTATAACTCAAAGTTATGACGGTTGAAACCGTGGATTATCTCCGATGGATCCCCGGATCCCTCCCTAAAATCATCTGCGGTCCGTGGACCCATAAAAACCCAGCGATTTCGGGTGCCAGCTGGGAGAAGGAGATGTGATTGATCCTTCCGTTCGGAGGGTAATCATCTCTGAAAAATGAAAAAAATATATATTGTATGAGTCAAGTGATGTTTTCAACAAAAAAATGCCACATCTGTCTTTTTTGGAAACATCCAAAAGTTCCATCGATAGACCCTTTTTCATTGCGATGCTTGTTGATTGTTGCAACAACCCACCAAATCCCGCCAGCATCTCGGTAGCAAACCTCCTCAAAAATATCCAAGGAACTACCATATTTACAACCATGATCTCTTCACCACTGGGACTGGTCAATGCCAGTTGCAGTAGTCCATTACTTTGCTGCCACAGCGCCTGACCCACGAAAACTTCGCAATTCTTTTGTTGCAGGGTGACACCAACTACCAAACAAGTGGGTCTATTGTTTCGGGGAGATCCCGCTAAAAACTACCAGCAAGATTTGTATGATGTTGGATTCCCCCAAAATGGGTCACATTTAATGATCCCTGCGTGTTCAGAGATTTTGAAGTTTGGATCCCTGCGAAGGAGAAGTTGGTCTCTGGACAGACATCTTTCTGTAATTTCTCAACCTAAAGTGACACTCCAATGTCACCAGACACTATACTTGCTCAACAAAAACGCAACAGCATGACTCTGCAAACTTTCACCACATCATGCACCCGGAAAACAACAACAACGGACGATGCGAACTGCATTCAAGTCTCACTTGCAATGAGACTTGAATCAACGATCAACACTAATAGGAACCCAAATGTTTTTTTTACAAACAGCAACCCAATTTTTGACCAAAATCCCTCACCTTGGGAACTTCATCAATGCTGAGACCTTCTGCCACAAAAGTCATAGCCTTGCTGGCGGGAAGGGACCCCATGTCCCACCTTTGGTTCCAAAGGAAAATCATCGACAAAAAAGGCTTTTTCAATCCGGGATATGTTAGTTCTTAGGAGGGTACTTTTTGAGGGAAGCCGATTTTTTCAAGCTGGTCAAAAATCCAGCTATTCCTCCCACACGAAAGACCATCAAAAATGGTCAATCTCGTGAGCGGGAGTTTTTGTTCGTATTGAGTTCCACCAGTTTGAAGACCAATGATGGTCCAACTTCACTAGTTGGAGGATCATCCCAGTTGGCAAGTGGTTAATAACCATGGTTAGTAATTCCCCCTAGGTAGGGTTGTTCCCCTTACAAATGGCCTAAATGGCTTATAAATGGGGGTTACTAACTACTTACTAACTGGGATGATCCTCCAAGTAGTTGATGGTTTTTCACCAACCCATTTGAAAAATATGCGCAAGTCAAATTGAATCACTTCCCCAGTCATCATGGCGAAAACTCAGTTTCACCACCGTTTCGATGATGTGACCATCCCTACCTAAATTAGATAAATTATGGTAAATTGAAGACCATTGAAATACCATCCCTAACATTTTTAGAAGATCATTGAATATGGGCAAATTTTTAGGTCTCAAAAAAACATGTCTCTTGCCGTTCGACCTTTCCATCCCCACCTCACCCCACAAAAAAAACACACAGTAAGCCTTTTGAGCTACGAAAAAAAACCGCCTACTTTCCATTATACTGGTTGGTTTATAGGGATCCTTATATTGGCTTGTTAAAATCCCCATATAATTGGGTAGTATAATCCCCTATACAACCTAAGCAACCAGGTTTTTTTTCATTGCTCTTTTGAAAGCTCAAGAGACGTTCATGCCCGGCGCATAGTCTGTGGCTTCAGTCGACCCTACCTGAACGATGTAGCGCCGCTTGGCCGTGTCCACAACATAACCTGAAGACAAGCAGCAGGGTTATCTAATTACGTGGTTGAACCACCCAGTTGAAAAATATGCACAAGTCAAATTGGATGATTTCCCGAGCTTTCGGGGTACAAATTACAGTATTTTTGTTTTGAAGTTTCACTATCTACTGTACTGTTGCTGGACCTGGTTTTTCTTAAATAACCACAACTTCCACAACATCGCCCGAATTGAAACCTGGCAGGTGTTCATCAAAACAACCCAACAAAAAAATGGATGAACTTCAGTTGCGGAATAATTTGTGTATAAGTACCATGAGCACCCAAAACCATGAAAAAGAAAGGTTTTGGCCACCTAAAAACCAGGTTATTTACCATAAAAACCGCTAAAAATGCAGGTTTTGGGGGTTCATGGTATAGATGATACTTGAGAGCCATTTTAAAAAACCTTGTTTTTGCTGGTAAAACAACTTGACGCATTTGCCTAAGGTTTTCGCGCGAAAAGAATCAAAAAAAAACGATATGAAACCAACAACTAGTAAGATGTTCTCAGAAGAAACAAACGATAGCCTGCCGGTTCAACCCATGGGCCCATTGATGCAGCAAACTCATTGGAATGACAAAAAAAAACCTCCTACCAAAAGAACCTGAAAGAACCACTGAGATGAATGGTTCTTTCAATTTTTCATGGAAATCCCAAAAAAAATCTTTACACGGGTCCCGTGGCAGGGAAATTTTACCGAAATTTCCATCCATGAATAAACAACCTGGTTGTTTTGAAGGTTTTTTTGGCAATTTCCCCGTATCACCGGGGTCTCCATCCCGGTGGACTTTACCGGGGAAAAGTCCACTTCTTCCAGGCATCCCCAACTGACTCGCCATGAAAAGCCTTGAAGCTCCGTATCCTCAGTCACTCCGTCAATCCCAGGACCAGAAATTGAAGGTTTCTGGTGCAATTGCATCCTGCAACCTACCCTCCGGTAAACTAACATGGCTGGCAATGGAAGACCCCATTTTCAGTAGGGGAACACATCTTCAAATGGTGGTTTGGAAGATTGACAGCGAGTTTGCCCATGAAAAATGGATGGTTGGGTTCGAAGATGATCCTTTGCTTTAGGGTTTCGGTAACTTTTCAGGGGCGATGTGTTAAACTTCAGGGGGTAATTCTTGACTTTGTTGCCACTAAAATTGCCGCTTTTTTTGGCGGGCGGTGTGGAAAAATCCAACAACTATCACCACTGAAAATCTCCCACACTTTTGGGTACATGTCGTTTTCAACTACGAAAAACCAACAAATATGTGCCACTAAAGTCAATGCATCCTGCAGTGGGGATTCGGTAGATAGATCCTCGAAAAAGAACCCTCTTACTTTTCATTGAATTGTGGTTGTTTAGCATAGGGATCTAGAAATGCCATATGAAAATCCCCACATAACTGGGTAGTATTTCATCCCCAACACATCCCCAACAAACAACCAGTTCTAATCCTAAATGATAGTTGTATTCCCTATATATACCCAATTATGTATATATATATATATACATATTCCCTTACAAAGCTATACATTTATATTGTTTGGGATTTTTTGTATAATTGCTATGAAGGGATCTAGTATATTCCCTTATATACATTCCCTTAGGGTTTTTTAACGGGTACTTCAGATCCCGAGGTACCGCGGTGAAGCCCATCGCTAGGCCCAAACCATCCTGGCGTCAGATTTTGTCACCCGTTTCGCTTCCAAGGGGGGGAGATCTTGTTTCGAAAGGACCACAAAAAGGGTGCGAATCTCCTGAGATTTTCTGTTTTTTTGTTGGAATTTGTTTTTGAAAGAAGGCCCCCGAATAATTTTTCCTGCGATTGTTACTTTAGAAATGCGTTTTTTTAAGAGCTTTGAGAAGTTGTTTCCTTGGTTCGCTTCGCATCATGGAAAATGACAGAGACTTTTTACTCATATATGGAAACCTTGAAGAACAACAAAGTCTTCGTTTTGAAGGTCCTGCGACCCTTTCAAAAAACTCGCATCACTGGGGACACCTCTTGTTGGAAGTCCAACAAAAAAAAAGGTTTGAGACGGTTGATGGATGAAATCCTGCACCACCTGGGATGGTTGAAACCCTATTAATAATGGGATAGTCATCATCCCTGGTGGTGCAGGATCTTGTTCATCAACAGGATTACACTCCCTCAAACAAAAACATTTTCGAACACCTGCCAGGTTGACAAATTCCCGATTGAAAGGATCGTCGTCTTGAAAAACCATTCCATTTTTCAGGTGCGTGCTTTTGCTGTTAGTTTCAGGGAGATTACACGTTTAGTAACTCTTTTAAGCGACTTTTGGGATCTCAAAGTCAACTGACTCAACTTTTCAGCATCTGCAGACGCAAAGATCCCAGATCGATGATAGTCGAATTTTGCTTCATCTGAGCCCCAAATTTTCGGGGTGAAAATTGATCTTTGAAAGTACAGCCGAAGATGTGCACCCCGAAAGTTTGATTTAAAACTTGCAAATCCTGGAAAAGGAGATTCGTTTTGGATGCCATCATTTTCAGGTTCCATGTTGGGGTTCTCCCGGGGAAGAAAGAAAACATATGGGCAAATTAGTATATATAATTCCTAAACCTTAAAGGAAGATTGCCCACCAGTCACCTTCTCTTCCTTCTCAGGATGTGAACCCCAAAAAATTAGCTGTTTGAAACGACCATCCCAACAACCCGCCCTTTAAAAAAAAGGCATAAATCCTAACCAGGTCACCTTCCGAGTGACCCTTTTGAGTGGTTTTATATAGGTGACCTTTGATTCTGGGGAAAAAATCGTAACCTCCATTTTGGGAACTTCAACCTGGAAGAAAACAACGGCTGGTTCACCTGAGAATACTACACCCCTGGAATCCAGGAAAAACCCGTTAAAAAACATCTGAAGCAAACTCAAACCATCATTTTTTTCAGGTTCGATTCGTTCATCTTCGGGTGTGTTTTTACCTTTTTGGTAGTCCCTAACATGGCTGGCAAATGGAAATTCACCACCTTTTCCAATAGGAAAGATATGTTCAAATGATGGTGGATTTTCCAGCCAGCTATGTTAGGAAATACCGATCACGGCCCACCTCGAAAGCGCATTCTTCCGTAGGATTCAACTCGATGGACGTGATCTCAATCGTTGGACCACCCTCATCATCTGGTGGCGGCGGTGGTGGCGGTGCCTCGAACATGGCGAGGTGATGCGGGCCACAACAGGTACCCTCCGGTAAACTAACGTAGCTGGCTGGAAAATCCACCATTTTCCTAGGCACAACAGCACACCACAAAACAAGGTCCATTCGTTTTGTGAAAAAGTCCTACTAAAGGGTGAATTTTCATCCTCAGACGCTAACCAGCACTCAATATCGTGGCAGGATGAGAAAAATAAAACAAACGGACTCAATTTCACAAAGAAAGCATTACTCACAACGTTTAAAAGAAAAAGTCTCAGGCTATCTACCTATACTACAAGTAATGTTTTTAGCCATTTCAAAAAAAAATACATCCGAGTTATTTGGTGCCATCTTGCCAAACCACCACCCCCCCATCGCCCATCCGAAACTCCGCCTCCATCAGACTGTTGCCGCAACCCAGTTAGGGTCCCAAGCGTTTGTTGCTGAGCCAGAAATACACATCAACATGATTCTAGTTGGTGGTTGAACCAACTCATTTGAAACGTTTGCGCAGTCGTCAAATTGGATCATGAATCCCCAGGTAGATCGGGGTGAAATCTTTTTAAAAAAATGAAGTTTCACCACATATAGGTGATTCTACAATGTGAAGGAAAAACCTGGTGACTATTCGCTCCTGAATATTCGCTCCCCCTTGTGTCGAAAAACCACTCCAAAATCCCTCCCTCCCTAAACACCACTCTAGTGATGTTTGCAACCTCTACCCAACCATTTCCCATAATGAAGGGCTGGTTCACCCTTTTTCACCCTGTTGACCCTGTGCAGCTTGCAGTTTCTTGGCAAATTTCACCTCACTGCTCTTGGATTCCCTTATGTAAAACTCCCATCAATCCCCACCATCCCAACATACCCAACCCTCAAACTCGAAACCTATCCAACCAGCCTCACCAATGGCAGCTTGTGCCGCACGGACGGCCTTCTCGGTGTCTTTGATCGCCTCTTGTGAAGAAAATCCGCGGGGCAAAAAATAGAAGGGGAATACCCCTGAGAATAGGCCATCCAAAAAGGAAAATGCATCTTGCAACCGTTGATTTTCAGGGCTTATCTTAGTTTCACGGAGGTGAGGGTAGGAAGAATCCGATGTGTTTTTGTTCAAACGCTCGAAATTTAGCCAACTTGGCAACAAAAACACACAAACAATGACAAAGACCGTTCGAAAAGGGTACTGTAACCCTTTTTGGTGTCCTGGTGGAAACCCCCCACTTTTTGGGAGAAAAAATGCCTTCCAGAGAAACACCCCAAAACAGCTGTTTAAGCAACCATCATTGCTATAGCCACGTGCAAAATTCACAAGCAACCTGCGAGGTTTAGAGACATACAACTTTGATGGTTCAACCAGAAATCCGGTAAACTCACCAGTTGAGGGAACGGCAGTTTATCCCATTCTTTACAAGGTCTTATTGTATATGCCAGGTTGCGCAAATCCATCGTCGATTAAAAAAAAACAAGTTCCGTCTTTCGAGTCCAAGGTTTACAATGGAAACCATTTCACACCCCAAAGTTGACGGAAGTGCTGGGAGGAGTTACCTTTTCAAAAAAAACATCTTTTAGATGTACACTCCCTGAAACTAACAGCTTGCCACTGAAAATAGGCCGGGCCCCAAAAGGAAACTATATAGTATTCCAACCATCCATTTTCAGGTGCGAACTGTTGGTTTCAGGGAGGGTACCCATCTTGGAAGGATTCCTTGAAACCATCCAATTTCTCATGAGGAAATTGGAAGCACGGACCCAGATCAACCATCTTTCGAACCAAAAATATCTTCAATCTTCCACCCTTCTCCTTGCAAGCAGAGCGTCTGACAAGCAGCATGTTTTTTGTTCGTTCCAAAAGTACAGTGAGGTGAAACACATCATTTGATATCTGTAAATGTCACATAATACATCTGAAAACTCATCTCACCATGGCGATGTTTCCACGTTTTCATGAAAACTTCCTTATTTCCTTCAGCTCCTTCGTTGCGTATGGAGTCAAAAAAGGATGTATATAAGCTTAGATGAAACATGGATGAGTTCTGTCAGAAACATGCTAGCAAAATCTCTCTGTTGTGCTGGCAAAAAAACACAAACGTGTCTTGCCAGATCGGAAAAGACACAGGACTTGTCTACAAACATTAGACAAGGCTCATTTTATTACAAACCAAAAAACAATGCACGACTTTTTTAAGGGGGAAATCATTCCAAATGGACATGGCAATCATTGTTTGATAATGACAGGCTGGAAAATCCACAATGAATGAGGATCGATGTATTTCCTTATTGAAAATTCGGTGATCTTCCAATGTCATTCGTTGGTTTTTGAGTGGCTGTAAATTGAATTTACCTACAAATTGCTTGATTTTTAATGGTAAATGTAGGTAAATGTACCAGTTCTTATCCCCAAAAAAAAGGTCACAACTCGTCTCATCGACACGGGTGAGATGGGTTAATGTCAATGTCCTTCATCCAAATTCTCAGCCTTGGCACTCTGTGTTTCACAAAAAACCCATGAAGTCATGGGAGGAAACATACGTGGATCTTCCGGAATTGTGTGTAAACATCTGTGCCAAAATTCACCAACAAAAACCTACCAATTTGGGCAGACATTTTACATACCTCCCTAGAAGATCCAGGTATACAAAACCCCAAAACATCCCCGAAAAAAGCATCATGTGGCACACATATCGCGTGGATCAACAAACAAATCAACAAGTCAAGGCTGCACCAGAGAGCGGCCAGCCGATTCCACCAAGCTTGCTGGGTGTCATTCCGTCATTACCAGGTGGTCCAAGTAGCCAAAAACACCAACAAAAATTCCTACTCCCATTAGGCACAAGTGGTGCTCGTTCGTCTTCTGGATCTTTGGGTTTGACAGACTCCACCAATTCAAGACCTTGTGTTTCGGAAAGTACTCATCAACAAGAAATTTTGATACCCCCACCAAGAAAAAAATAACAGGAAATTAACATCAACTAACAAACCATAAAAAAAAAAACCTCCACTGGTGCATTGGTTTCCTGCAATTTTTGTCTTGCAGCGATCTGTCACCAACAACCTAACCTTGGGACCTTGGGAATCAACTTGATAACCCCCCAAGTCATGGATGTTCAGATGGTTGGAACCGGATGGATTTTTCCGGGTTTGGAAATTTTTCAGTGGTGATTTTGTAGGTTGTTTTGTTTTGCCGTTCTAATTTTTCAGGGGTGTTGTAATTAACCTTTCTCAAAAAAACCTGGACCCGTACCGAAAAATGGACCTCTCCTGGGAGTGACTTTCAACAGAAATAGTAAAGCTGCAGTTTCACTGTCAGCTACCACTCTGCGGTTCGTTCACGGTTTTGAAGTTGCATCAACCGAAATCCGAAGAAAGTTTCCATACCGAATCATCAACGATTACCCCAACAGCTTTTTTGGCTTGGCACAAACTTCGGTAGTTCAGATTTTGGCCAGCAAACTCTGGGACGATTCTGAGGGACGCTTGTTGCGTTAACAAAATGTAAGGGATGAGGATGAGTCGATAACTTTTTTGTTGTTGTTTTCGAATCGAATATTTCTTTGGGCGGGCGTGATTTTAATTGTTTGGGCGGGGAGAATCTCAAAAACTGAACGAAATTGGAAAGTTTTTTCTAGTTGGTGGTTGAACCAATCCAATTGAAAAATAGGCGCAAGTCAAATTGGATCATTTCTCCAGTATTATCGGTGTGACAATAAAAAATCTTGGAGTTGCAAACCACCCAGGGAAAGTTTTTCCCAAACTTCAACAGCATTTCACTTTGACAAGTGTTTCCTAGACTCGGCACGAAAACCCCAAATGCTACTGAGACGGACATGGGGTCCGTTTCCGGGAACACGGACCATTGGTCCATGAAGAAAAAACAACAGGAAGGTTGCCCCCCAAAAATCACGGGGTGTTCCAACTTGGAACGAATGTCATACATACAGGCGCCATGAAATATGATACCAACCCTAACCATTTTTTTTTGTGGCGGGGGGGAATTCCTCAAAACTACCAATACATTTGCACGACTCTTGATCCGCCCATACTTTAATTATTTCAATGACCCCTGTCATATCGAAAGTGAACCATGAAAATTTGGTAGGGCTTCCTTCGTGGTGAGCACCATTTTTTCAGTGCCTATCCCTTTCCGCTCTCGGTGCACTCGCGACACCAAGCGTTGTGGCGTTCCTTGCGTTCACCCACGGACCCTTTGCCACGAACCTGGTCTCGAGGTGAATTTTCGAATTTTTCGAAACAAAAAAATGAGAAATCACAACAACCCAAGAAGTAAAACACCAACACGTACACAACTTTACAACTACACACCTCTGTTTGAAACCCCCCAAAAAAATAACACATGCATGAAACCCATAAAAAAAAGAACACACCAGTGTTTTTGTTGATGCTTTTTTTTAACCCCTGAGAATTTTTTTTGAAAAAAAAAATCCCTCCCAATTGTTTTGGACCGTAAAAAAAAATCCATCCAAACTTTCCCCGGAAACCTCACGCCAGGCCCGTCTGCTAAAGGAGCTTTTCCTCAAGAAACGCTCACACCTTCCGGCGAAGCGAAGAAAAGTGAATTCATGGCTGGTCAACCGGGGCCCCCATTAAAGGTACCCCCATGACAAATAAGGCCTTCATAACGGGTTATTAACCATAGTTGTTCCCTTAATAAGGCCTTTTTTTTGGCTTTATTTCTCATGGGGGTACCTTACATGGGGGTAGGTTGACCAGCCATGATGAAATGCCCCTGATTGCTGCAACCGGGAAGTTAGGATGGATCAATGGTGATCGGATCCATGGGTTAGTTATAACCTACTTATATATGGGATCTATTAGGGTTATTAACCTGCGTATACTAACCATTTACTAAATTTTTTGGGACATCCAAGTGGCTAGTGATGATGTTACGTCGTCATTGTTGATGGTTCAGAAATCCAGCATCCATCAGTTGAGTTGATAGTTGATAGGTAGTTTTTCCCCTGGTACTTTACGAGGTTTCAACACATCCCAGGTGGTTGTTTGGGCTTTCTTCCATCACTTTTTAGTCTGGTTGGTTTACGAGTTTCACCGTGTTTCATCATAAGCTTTATGTATCGTCGTCCAAAGGGAGGTTTACCATTTAAAAAATGATGGTTGACTCGCAGGCTAATGATGATGTCTATATATACACCTGGATCTTCTAGATATGTAAACATTCTGCCTTTTCACAAAAAAAACAACTACAAAAAGGACATTAAGTACAGATAAATACACTTATATATATATATATACATAAGAATATGATTGAATTATATGTTCAAAACACTCGCAGTCTCACCTGTGCCCATCTTTTGACCATGCTGTTCATTGTCGTTGCTTGCATGCCGAAATTCAAGCCTGGAGCTATTGACTTGCTCCACAAAATCACATGTGATCCAGGCTGCAAAAGGTGGCTGACCAATTTTTGGTGAGCCATTCATAGATGCCATTCCCATACCTGATTGCTGGTTAGCCGCTTTGTCGGAGGGTTCGTAGCAACTGTGCAGGAAAAGCCTCAGACCGGTTGTTGATGACTTGTTTTCTTCCAACCGCACATTGTCGCCACTGTGCAAGTAGGAGACTGTGTTTCTCGTACCTACTCACACTGGATCTAGCTTGCCACCTCCCTCTCTTTTGTATTTCATTCAGGGGCCTTCGGTTGTGATAAGCATCGTTGGAAGCTCCCGAGTGCCTCAAAACATGCGGCATCACCACTGACGTTTTGTATTGAAGTTGTGTGCAGGCTTGTCTACACCAGCTCTCTAGCTGGCTCAGAGATAAGCGTGGAAACAACTCCGCATCAACATGTTTCATGTAAAGCCTCATGCAGTCTCGCATCCATCGATTGTGGGGCCTATCAGCCAATAAGATTGAGTCATCTGAGTTCCCAGTCTTTGTTGTTCCCAGTCTTTGTTGTCTCCTTCAAACTCGAGGGAGCTATGATGAGTCCCCAATGTGGATATCTTCTGCCCTGAGGTGAAGTAACATGTTCTTTCGTCAGGGTGATGGCTTCTGATGGCCTCAAGTAGCCATCATACTGTATACATAGCAGAACTGCTATATCAACTCTGCCTTGCTCCAACGCCAGCGTCCCCAAATCGAAAATGAATTCCTCAGGAACTGGCAAACGCATTGCTCCTGGAGATTGCTTCCTCCACCCCGCCAAAGCAAGCTTGGACCCAACCAAAAACTGTTCTTTTGGCTCCTGACATCTAAGCAATTGCAACCCATACACCAGATAGGTGGCTTCCGACAGTTCCGCATCTTGATCATAAAGATATGTGATATAGCGAGTGACCCGACTATCCAGAGTTCCAGAGTTTCTTGCATAAACATTCTTGCACCAGTTCTCGAAGTCACGGATGCATTGCAGATATCGATTGAGAGTTTTCTGGCCAACCTTCAAACATCTAAGTCTAAGCTTCGCCGGAAGTGCCTTTCCATCCAGATCCACTCGACTTTGTTGTGCTCTTCTAGCCTTCTTTGCATTGCCCGGCCTGAAGTTTCCCGAGCTCTCTAACAATTTGCTGCTTGGTGAAATGGCCAAAGATGACCGGGTTGTTCCTAAGGAAGTCGATTGCTTCCTGGGTGGTTTCAAAGTTGACTCCTTCCTCACTGTTCCCATCCTGTCCAGCAGCTGTCTTGGAAGTTGGCGGAGATGATTTGTCAACACCACTGTTCGCTTCCGAGATCGCTGCAATGAAGTCATTCTTCAAACGCCACCCAACACGCCCTCGACTTCGAGGGGGTCCCAACTCTTCAGCTACTCGAGCCCATTGTCTGCACAACTTCATTGGATATGCCCCAGCTAAGGAAGTCCGGTTCTTAGATTTCCAGACTCCATCAATCTTAACTCGGGTGGTTCCTTGAAGGTGTACATGTTTGTGACCTCCTTGACATCGTCTAGCCAAGCTCTGAAACCCCAACTCGTTAGTCATCAAGCATGTGCTCTTCTTATAGTTTTCCCCATATTGACACATGTCCCACTCAAGCATGCCCACACGTCTATCCTTCATCAATTCAGCCAAAGGTGAGAACTGCCAGAGACGACTAGTCTTCGGATTTTCTAGGGTAAAGGCAATGTTTCTCTTCAAGCACTCCCTAATGACCCTACAGCTAAAAAGAGCAAAGGCTATTCCCTGCCGTTCTTTTTGTCGAGCCCGTTTGAAGTTTCGGATATTGCGCCGTGCCCGCGACCAGACCGTACACGGAGTACCAAGATGTACCCACCAGATATTTCCACTGATCAGCAAGCCCATGATGAGATCTTGAATTCCAGGATTCAACAAATTATATATGTCACCATTCAGTATATCGAAAGGAGGCATGGTGAGAAGTCCCACCTCTTTGACTGCCTTGGTGGGGTTGCCACAGCCTGAAAACAGCTCCAGAAAAAATTGTTGATTCTCTCCTGTTCCTTCTCGCCGTCCAGGTCTTGAAGAAGAAGCCGGTTGTCTACATTGCTCCGCGAGTCGGCGTGAATGCTCACACCCAATGAGTCTTCCGGCACCACCCTCCGAAGAACCCGAGGCAGATCCTCACCAAACTGTCGAGACGGCGCATCAGCCACATTCATGTCCGTTCTCACATGCCTCAATCTGAATTGTACGTTGCAGCCTATTTGATATGCAGCTGCCCGTCGACAAACATTGTTGATCCCAGAGCTCGAACTCCGACCTCTTTCTAGGGCCATTGCTGTGACCATGCTATCCGTCAGGGTCAATGCCATCGTATCCATGTTGTCCACGCCGCGGCACAACCTCCTCAACGCCATGAGTGCCACCCTAGCCTCTTTGATATTGATATGTTCCTCAACTCGTTCCCAAGCCTTCGCAGTGATCAAGGTCCACAGGGTTGGGTCTCCCCAAACAGGCGACACCTCCGGAATCCCCGGGACGGCTATGAAAGTTGTATCACCGTCCGATGGCTTCCCAAACAAACAATGCTTCCTCCTGCAAATCTTACGCTGTTGCTGTTTATCCGACAATGTTGCAACAAGCTGCTTCCCAAAACCTGTGTCTAAACCAAGCCCGGCGCTAGCTGTTGTCCCTGCAAAGAAACTGTCGTCCTCTGCACCCTCACTGTCATCAGGAGCTCCATTGTTGAAATGAACCGAGGAGGGTTCATTGCTAGCCAGGAATCGCCATCTCTCTTGATATTTCAGCTCTTCCCTAATTCTGCGAACATCCGTCTTGCAATACATCAACCCATACCCCTTGTCTGACGAATCTCCAACGTGAACTTCGGGGTTGACTTTTACAGAAAGATGTTTCTCCACCACAAACAAAAGGTTCATGACGAGCTTAATCTCCTTTCTCACAGAAGGCCACATTGGGAAACGATGATGGAGGTGAGCTATACAAAACTTGTAGGTTGCTGAAAGAACTGACAACATGATTCGGCACACTAAAAAATGATAATTGACATGTCCCAACCATTTGCGCAGAGTTGCTCCACTAACACGCCTCCGCCTCAAGATTGCCCTGGAAGCTGCCCACAGCCTCCACACTCTGTCACTGCGACCCCTCACCCGCACTCCATCAGAAAGATCAAATGTCAGCCCAAGTGTGTCTAAAGTCGCGTGTCCAGCAACATAGTCAACTTCGAAAGGAATGTTGAGCTTCTTGAAGTGAGCAGCGATCTTATCCATCCTCTGAGTCGCATCCCTTCTCTGACCTCCAAAAGTGTGCACGTTGTCCACATACACTCCCATGGGTGCCTTCAAAGGTGCGATGGGTGGTGCTAAGTGTTTGTCTCTCACCATCTCACAAGACGCCCCTCCAACTGCAAGCTGACATTGATGGCTTACGATCTCTTGAGCTATGTGAAGGGCCCAACTCCACCCCATAGGAACTCCCGCAAAGCATAGATATACAGGCTCTCCCTCGAGGAGAGGAGTCTCTTGTCCCAACGCCTCATCATAGATCTGGTTAAAGTCAATGCCCCACGTTCGCAGCTCCTCTCGAGTAGTGATGTCACCAGTGCTAAACCAAGAACAGGCCGCCGGGAGACAGAAGTTGTAGAAGCAATCCCCCACATCACCAGTTTCAATCTCCGGTGCAATGTTGTCAGTCTCAAAGCCATTGTCTTCGAGAACTTCTGAATTGAAGTCTAAACTCGCCAAACTTGCTGGTGTTGAAAGTCTTGAAGTCGGAGGCCTACGTTGCAAGGAATTCGCCTGTCGACAGTCCACAATGAGTCGCTGGGTATTCCCCACATTGTTACCCTTCTTCTTCACCGCAAACAGTCCCATTCTTGCTTTCTGCCTCCTCCTCACTGTCAAGAGTCCAGATTGTTGCAACCTGACATAGAGACCAAATCTAGCATCCCGGTCATTCTTCAAAGAAGGATCCCAGTATGGTTCAACCAGCTCCCTGTCAGTCCGTAAGGCCTCCAGCTCTTGAACTGGTCTTTCAACTGTGGATCTGAAGTCCTCCAGGCAAGCCCGCAGATCAGGAGGTGCCAACTCCACTGCAGAAATCGGCTCAAGTTGTCGACTAAAAATTTTGATCTCATTGGCATTCAAATCGGCATGACTAGCCTCCTGCATATACAGGTTGGCCCCACACCCAAGGTCTCGCAAGGCCTGTTCTTCATCAAGCCCCTGTGGCCTGTCACCATAGTTTGCGATCCTTCTTTTCAGATCCCCCATCATCCAGGTCTGTACATTGGTCAATGGGAGTTCCGGGTCAAAGGTCTTGTCAAAAAAAGCTGAAGCCAAACTGTTAAGCGCACCAACTGCACCATCGCAGGTTGAATTCACTCCATGCATCACAATCCACCTTCATATCGGAAGCAGAAGGGCCAAGCGCCCCGGTGGAACCACTCCCGATGTCATAGCTCATGCTGATGAAGCGGGAGGCTTGTCACCACCTCCCGAACTCTTGGCTTTCTTCTTCTTCTTCTTTCGAATGCCTGCATTGTCGCCATCTGAGCTGTCCTCTCCTCCCTTGCCACCTCCCTTGCCTTTCTGCATTCTCCTCTCTTGTGCATACAATCGTTCTTGTTTCCACACTCCAGCCCTCTCTTTGAGCCTCGCCCCAAGCCACTCGGTAAACTTGCTGGTCGCCGCTCTTCCTTCAGCAGTGATTGAAGTTCCGGAGACGATGTCAAGGCCCGTATAGTCAGGTTGGGCTGGATTGCGGTCAACAGCAACTTCTGTCTGTATGAGCCATCGGCTCAAGTGTTCACCGATAGCTGTACTGCTGCTGTCAATCTGATCCCAACTGTGCATCAATCTGAGGGATCCGCAGAGGCTCCTGTGGATATGAGCAGCTGACGCCTTCTTCCCAACTCCACTTTGTCGAAGCCACTCGGCATGGTAGGTCACGAAATTTCCAGGCCCACGAGCGATGCTATCATGCAGCTCCCTGGCTGCTCTGACACCTGCAATTGGAAAATCAGCTTCGGACTCAGGTTCCTTCATCAGTCCAACAGCGCTCAAAAGGTCAAGATGCCGCTTTCCTCCAGCATCTTTGTGATCACCCAGAAGCCGGATGTCGGCCTGTTCGAGACCCTTTTTCTTGCGCCAATCTTCCACATCCTTGCTAAGAACCCTCTCAATGAAGGTCTCTTCCCCATCCAAAACCACCACACCCTTTGTGTTGAAGGTCAAGCCAGTTGCTTCGTTGTTCAGCAATCGCTCCTCAACCTTCTCTCCAAACAAAGGATGACTGGGCTCAGAGATGAGCCATTCACTGGATTCCGTGTCACCGATGTCCCCCTCTCCAAGGATCGCGGCCTGAACTTTGGCCTGGCGTTTGAATGCTGTCAAAGTGGCCCGCCCAATCACGTCGTGAGCGTACACCTCATCAGCGATATCCTCCGGGTACAAGGCACGTCGATCCAACACTCGATGAGGAGTGACTGTCAGATCATGTCGAACCACCTCATGGTCCGGAGTCAATGTCAGCCAAGTTCCTCCAGTGATGCGGTGAAGCAAGATTCTATGGTGCCAATAGAAGCCGTCCCCATCCAGGGGAAAATTCACTAAGACTTGAACTTCTGGAATGTCAAGGGTATATTCCCCCATCTTCTCCTCACTTTCCCTGCCTCAAGTCCGAGGGTCGCGTTGGTCGCTTCTTCGCCACCACTCCTTTTCCCCAGAATCCTCCCTTGACGGGGATAGCCAAGGATTGTCCAGTGGTTGCCTCCTCACTGTCTGATGATGATCCTCCTGTCCCAGCTTCGATTGCCAAGACCCGAGGTTGAGGAGCTCTGCAAAATTTGAGAGCAAGGATCCAAACCACTAAGATGAGATCAAGCAGGCTCGCCACCCGCCACAGCCACTTGAGGCTCCACGTCTCCCACTCACAGCTCAATCGTTGGTCAGACAAAAGTGTTACAGTTTCCCTGGCACTCTTGATATCTTCCCTCAATTCAGCAATTTGTCGGATCAATGAATCCCCCTGTGGAGTTGGTCGAAAAGCTACCCAGGATACCAACCAACCACAAAAGAAGGCAGGTCTCCAAGACATGTGACGACAATCTCGTATTGAAAAGAGGGGACTTGAGTATGATATGCCACGGGCACATTCCCCCTTTCCATGTTTTAAACTCATCTTCAATGTCTATACTTGTACGAATCCATATACTTATAAGTAGCCTAAAAATATACAAATACTAATGCGCATATGTAGAGGTATACGAATATGTATACTTATGCTTATGCTCATACTTGTACTTATACTTATACTTATACTTACACTTATACTTGTACTTGTACTTATACTTACACTTATACTTGTACTTATACTTATACTTCTGCTTATATAATACGAATACTAATGCTACTACTAACACTAATACCAATACTAATACAAATACTTCTGTTTCTAATACTGGTGTATCTACCACAATTCAATAGATACCATCTTCATCAAACACACCAAAAACATTCACTTGAAACCCATACATACCATTCTACTTCCACCTCCAAAAAAAACTTCTCAACTCCACCAAAAACCCAAGAGATTTTCGGACCCCCAAAACCCCGCCTGGCACAGCATGCCACTGCAGCATCCGTAGCATCCGCAGGCGGCAGGTGCCACGCTTCCACCTTCATGATCTCTATCGGCTCATTCTCGGAGTCCGAGTTCAGGTCCTCAAAATGGGTGTTGAACCAAAAATAGGGTGATTTTACCCCCAAAATGGGTGGTTGAGAATGGAAAACCCTATTAAAAATGGATGATTTGCTTATTTGGGGGTTTCCTGAAATGGTGGGTTTTCCCCCAACAAACCCAAGAAGTTTTCCCTACAAAAAATGATCAGCACTTGGGGTGTGTTTTGGGGGTACCAACCATTTGAGGAAACACTCAAAATGAATCTCTTCGACCAGTGAATCGCTGGTGGTTTTTTTTTGAAATTGCTCCATTTTTTTTTGACGAAAAACACGAGAGAAAAAATGAACCAACCTCCGGGGTATTATTAACCCAACTCTGGGAGGCGTTTTTATCCCAACTCTGGGAGAAAATGAACCAACGAAATTCCCCTGGAAAAAAGGGACAAATGACTCACAAGGAAAGGCGAAAAGGTCTTCCTTTCCCCATCAGGGGCTTTGGCTGTCAGTTTTTTGGGGGCGTAAAAATTTCCAAGATGGATGCTTTGATGTGTGATGTGCTTGTTTTTTGTTTCTCAAATGTTGTTTCTTCTGGATTTTTGTTGTTCAAATGGAGCTCTCATCAGATTGATCTCCAAAAAGTGTGGAAATCCTGCATAAAGTTGGATTCTATCATCTACTTGTTGGTTTCAACCCCCATCTGAAAAAAATGTTCATCAAATTGGATCATCTCCCCTGGTTTCGAGGTGAAAGTAACAAATATTTGAAGTTTCACCCCCTAGTCTAGTCTGGGTTCCACCAACACTGGACCTAGGCGCCACCGGAATTTTCCGGGGAGATCTTTTTTTCGTGCAGCAAATCAGGATGAAAAAAACATCTCAAAAAAAGTCAGTTTGATGAAATGCAGGTGAAATCAGTTTGATTTTGAAAAAAAAGATTGGAAAGATCCAAGTTAACAAAGATTACCAAAATATCCAAACATCCCAAAAAGTTGGGTTTCATCATCCCTTATTTTTTGGTCCCAAGTGGCCGCCCAGCGTGGTCGTGACCTGCGAGTTCTTTCGGGCACCAGCACCGCTGGTGCCACCTTTCGCAAGCAGGAAAACAGGCCCAAAGTCACCAGTTTTTGCATGGCCGCTTATGGGGGTCCCTATATACCCCCCCCTAAAACTAACATCTTCGCCCCTGAAAATTGGCCTAAACGCCCTAAAAAGGAAACAATATAGTATTCCAACCATCCATTTTTCAGGGGCGTTTGCTGTTAGTTTCAGGGATGGTAAATGACCGACTCCCAGATGGATTCCAACTCTCCAAACTTCCCCCAAAAAAAAAACTTTCCCAACCTGGGAAAACTCAGGTTCGAGGTCGACCTCGAGGTATTATCGAGGTCATTTTTCGGCCCGTGGGCTTCAGAAATGTCGAAGGAAAAACCGACCCTACAAAACCACACACCAGTGGGATGGGATGTTTATACCTGGGATCTTCTAGATATGTTTAAAAAATTTCCTCCACAAATTGGTACCCTCCGGTAAACTAACATAGCAATGGAAAACCACCATTTTTAATAGGAGATACATCTTCAATCTGGGTCCATTTTCCAGCCAGCTATGTTAGTTTACCGGAGTGTAGGTTTTTTGTTGGTGAATTGAAACGGCACCAATTTTTACACACACTTGGAAGGAAAATCCAGGTCTAGAATGGTTATTCAAAAAATTTCCCAGGAGTTGTTCATCGCTCAACTAATGGATGTTTGAAGCCTTTCAACAGGAGTGGCTAGCCAACCATCGATCCTTTCCAGGTGGTACTTGTATATATAGGGGATGAAATCATGGGTTTTGTTTAACCATGGGTTTTGTTTAACCTTCCAAAATCGGTGAAAAAATCAATCATTCAATCATGGGGGGTGCTAAGTTCCATCTCAAAATTCCAGCATGTTTTGGTTGAGAGTTTTTTTCAGGAATCCTCATACGGAAAGACCTGAAAATTGCTTGCTTGTTGGAAGGAGACGATCCTTTTTGCTTCCTTTTTGGGGCAAATTTCGTTTTTTTTTGTCACTTGCTGCTGGTTTTTAGGAAGGGTCAAGGACCAGCTATTCAGAAGCATTTTCCCGGTGGCAACAGACCGGAATGGGGAATCCTTGCGACCGGAGCGGATCATCCTTTTGGACCAGCCATGAATTGGTTAGTCGACTGGACTTGTTTGGGTATAAGTTACAGCTGGTCTGTGAAATGAGGCATGGAAACATCCAACAAAGTCCAACAGCAGGCCTATGTATGTGTTACCTGCATCTTCTAATTTTAAAGGTCCTAACATAGCACTGGAACATCCCCATGTTTAATAGGAAATACATCTCCAATCCGGGTCCATTTTGATGCCACATAGACAAACACACCTGATCATCCAGCATGCCGAGCCGGAAGATGTCTTGAATTGAGCAGCGTGAAACAAACCCTTATGACAGTCTATACTGATTGGTTTATAAGGATCCTTATATTGGCGTATGAAATAATCCCCATATAATTGGGGATCATATTCCATCCCCCATATCTTTCACAACCAACCAGGGTGAAATGATGAACACATCTTCAGTTACACCCTGCAAAATTGACATGGAACCTGGAAAATCACCTGTTTGAAAAGGAAAATCATCTTCCAAACCCTCATTTTTGGCTTCCAAATGTTGGTTTCCATCTTTCCTGACCAACCAAGCAAGCCACTGGCGCATCCATGGGGAAAACATCCGAAATCTCCAAGACAGCCTCCTTTAACCATCTGGAGCAATGGGAGCAAATCAAGGAACCTACCTGACATGTGATTTTTTTTGAGTAAACCTAGCATCATTGAGGTAGATAGATGGTGATATCCATGCATGAATTTCCTGTCAAAATTCTCCACAATCAACGAGAGAAAAATCCACTCAGCCAGTTTCTCTGAAATTTTCATCCATTCTTCAGCTTCATCCATTTCCCTCCCCTCCCATCACTCCAAAATCAACCCCCCAAAGGTCTCCAGATCGTTGGCTTTCTTGGCGGTTTCGACCTGGACCCGTTGATGGCAACCAGTAATCTGGCGAGAAAACCACCTGGGATGTATCCCAAACCCGGTAAATGATGGGATAAACCACCAACCTTCTGAACTGATAACGATCGGCGACAGGCGCCCATTGTCTATATGGGTGTTTCCTAAAATAATGGTACCCCCAAATCATCCATTTTAATAGGGTTTTCCATTACAAACCATCCATTTGGGGGTACCACCATTTACGGCACAGGTTTTTGTGGCGCCGGTCAACCTACCCCGTTGCCTAACGTAGCTTCACAAATGAGGGTTTCATAGCCAGCCGAGAAAGAGAATTTCCCAATGGTTTTTATAGGTCCTGATCATAAGGCCGGCTATTTCTGCTTGGAGGATCATCCCATGACTTGTAAGTGGTTAATAACCATGGTGATCTTTTTCGTCCCGTAAGTATGGGGTTACTAACTACTTAATAACCAAATGGCCGAACTTCATGGCTTATAAATGGGGGTGTGATCCTAACGATCCTTACATTTATTGGGAGCCCATCCTGCAAGTGGACGGGGATACCTTGGGCGGTAAGTTGACCAGTCATGACTCGTTGACTCGCAAAAACCACCCACAATTCGCACCTTCACTTCGACACTTTCGACACATTCCACCGCAGGAACGGAGGCCTCGGCCTCTCGAGACGCTGGGGGGGTTCGATCCCCAAACGTTGGGCAAGGTCGCTTGGGACCCCTTAAAAGGTGACCGAATCGTGTGGAAACTAGCAAAACATGATGAGCTGCCTCGGAAAAGCTTACAAAGTATACCTTTTCTAAAAGAAAAAGGAAAATTGGTCTATATTAAATGCTCTGGGGAGTGTCAATCTTCCAAAAAACATCAAAGCCAAACCAAAAACCCTACGCCAATCTGCCAAACAAAAGAAGTCCGGAAGATCAACTACATACGTATGCTATCGTTTGAACACACCCTATGCTCCACAGAACTGAGGACAGCAATCGACGACGCCTTCTCAGCTTCAAGATTCAGCAAGGCCACATCGATCCTAGAAATTCCGTGGAAGCAAAGTCGAAGCAGTCCATGTTTGATGAAATGTCGATTCTATTCGATAAAAAAAGAGTTTTTTTCAACAGAATTGGATCAAATATCTAATTATATAATTGTGATTAATTGATTAATTATGTATTATATGGATAAAATGATTTAGAGAGAGAGAGAGTTAGTTTTCCATTACATAGGAAAATCACCCCCAAAAAAAAAAAACTTTGAAAAAAAATGTTCCCTTCCCCCCCTCTTTCTTTTATTGTTTTTCGGGCCACCAGAAAAAACATACCAAAAATTCGCTGTAAGAACTCTCGAAGCCGAGCATCTGTCGTGCAAACCCTTCCAGATCTTCCACGGAGGGTAGACGTGCATCACCTCCGGACGCTTGGCGTAAACTGCCACCACTGGCAAATGTGACAAAAAACACAGGAAAAATGTGGAAATTTTGATGGTCATGTGGGTTTGAGGTTATTTTTTTTGAATGGTTTTTGGTGTAGAGACTATTGGTTGTATAAAATTGTAGTCAAAAGTTTATAAGCAACAATGCCAGGGGACTATTTCCTTTTAATGGTCGGCTTGAGTTTCAATGATTTATCGTATCGTTGAAAGCCTTCAAACTGTCAGTCACCGACAAAAAGAGAAAGGCCAGTTAGTTGCGGTTTGGTGGCATCACATCCGCCCCAAAATTGGGAAAAAAACGTCTGCTTTTCTCCGGTTTTCAAGCACGTCCAACGGCGGAACCAACGGGAGACCGAAAAAGGAAATCCGTTCGCCCGCACCGAAAATATGTAACGACTAGATGATTCAAAGTGAACTTCTCATCCCTTATGATGGAGGCCACTTAACATTTGAAGGGGTCACGTACCATCTCATAAAGGCACAAAGAATTGAAACATTTTTTTTGCCTCAACGATTTGTTTTTCTCCAAAACTGTGGTGCAAAAGAGAAAAAATCATGAAAAGTCCACTTTTGACAGTTAGACACAGTTATGGTGTTTGCGCCAAGACCGCAAGCAGTTTGCGTGGGGCACAGTGAAAATATCGTGTGAAATTCATTTTTGACGTTATTTATTCAAGTTTTGAATTTCGACATTATCATATGGGTGTTTCCTAAAATGGTGATACCCCCAAATCATCCCTTTTTAATAGGGTTTTCCATTATAATCCATTTTGGGATACCACCATTTTAGAAAACATCCATATGTTTCCACTTGTTTAATTTCGTTTTTGTCAACTAGACTTTAGAGAAGTACCTTATAAAGTCCCACTATTTTAGATCATTCTTCCTTCTGACTCGTGTTTATACTGATCCTGAAACATGTTTTTATCTTGGCACCATTTTTCAAAAGAATTCGACTGAATAAATCCAAAATATGTTGAAACATTTGGAAACAGTTTCAAACGACTTTTTATGGAGGCGAAATTTTGAGGGTCCAAAGATTGAGGTCAATCTTCGACGAAAAAATCCCAGAAAACTCAGCTTCCAAAATCTCAGCCCTGGAAGAAATGCTTCCAAAAGACCTGTTTCTACCCTCCCTAAGACGAACATAGTCCCTGAAAATCAACGGTTGGAAGATGAAATTTCCTGTAACGATGGCCTATTTCAGGGGCTATGTTAGTTTCAGGGAGGGTAGCTGCATGTTTTTTATTTTACATTCAGAAAGAAATGCGTTCAATCCCATTTTGTGAGGATGTCCCATACTAAAAGCAACCCCCTTGTAAAGAAATTATTCTCAACAAAACCCACCAAAAGAGGGCCATTTTTATGCACAAAAGAACCACCTCTGAAATTCTCCAAAAATGTTATTTTAAAAACTTCCTTAATAATCCAGCCACCCTCTTTTTGACCCCATTGTTTTAAGAAAAACAAAAAACTAGATGATTGTTTCAACCCGTCTGAAAAATAGTAGTCAGATTGGATCATTTCCCCAGGAATCGGGGTGAAATTTTTGAAAACATATTGGAAACCACCATCCAGTTATATTGTTGATAGTCAACCCACCCCTTAATAGGGAATCCTTATGATAGGAAAATACCTGGATCTTCTAGATATGTCAAATTTCTGCCCCAAAAAAAGGTAGGTGTTTGTTTGTTTTTGTGAATTTCGGCACAAAAACAAACACACAGAAAAAAGGAAGATCCAGGTATATAAACCTACCAGTTTGTAAGTGAGGTTAGAAATAACCTCCTTTGGTGGTTGAACCAACCCATTTGAACAATATGCTCGTCAAGTTGGATTCGTCTTCCCCAATTTTCGGGGTGAAAATTCCAAAAAATATTTGAGTTGCCACTAACCTGTGACTTCATTCAGAAACCAAAAACTTCCGCCTGCAACTTCCGCTTCCATCAGTGCTTGAATCTCCTCGATGGATGCCATCAAGGCGGTATACTCCTGGAGGAGCTGGTGGTTTTGGTTGTGGTAAGATGGTTGTGGGAAACTGCATGGTGAAGCAAGTCATTGAATTCATATTCATATTTATATTATTATTCATCAGAAATCATCATCATCATCATCATTCCCACCTGATCCAGCTGCTCGGTAAGCTCGACTGCCAGTTTCTTCAGTTCCTGGGTTGGACCCAAAAAAGTGGGGCAAAACATCCCGATTTTCCCTGCAAGTATCCCGAAAAAACATCCAGGCGAATACCTCCTGAGGTTTGGTGTTTGGATGGTGTGGCCATTTTGGATCCAAATACCAAACCTCAGGAGGTGGCCCTGGATGTCTAGGGTTTTTCGTATAAACAAGTCATGAAAAATCTCATTCAGTATGTTTTGACTAGCTGGGGAATATAATTGGAAAAATCGCCATTTGAAAAATTTCTTTCCAAGTCCAAAAAGGGTTGGTTCATCGGCTTACCAAGTTTCGGGGCTCCACCTAGTTGATACGTGGCTTAAAAAATGGGGTTATAGAGTTATATAACCCCCTGTAAGCAGAAGTTGTCACTCCCCAGCTACCCAGCCATTTATAGGGGTTGTAAGACATGGCCGTGTTGTTCGGTCCTTTGCTCAACGCTGTTTTTACTGCAAGTCCAAAGCACAGTCCAAGTCCTCCCCGAAAATGCTGAATAGTGGACCCCGCATTCTTATCTCTTGTACTTTGTGGATGATCAATGTGATGCGTCACAAAAAGCCAAAAAGAATCTAAAACATAAAAAAAAATGTAAGCGATTGCCTTGAACGCCGTTTCAAAAAGACTGGTCCGCTAGTTCCGATGTTCAATTCTTACTTGCAAAAAAACAGGAGTGGAGAAAACCGACATTTGGACATCAGTGACGTTCAACCATTTTTTTGTTACAACCACTGCTTTAGGGTTATCAAAAATGAGAAACCAACCCAAAGAAGGCCCTGTATGAAGGACAAGATGAATCAAAAAACTTACCACTTCGACATGTGCCAATGAGAGCCTTGATGATGAGGCCAAGTTGATCCGGGTCCCATCTTTTCATGGAACGTCATTTTGCTTGTTTCTCATCATATTCTACTTCATAGCACCAAACACCCCCAAAAAAAAAACTAACATAATAGCACCTAAAAAGATGCAATGTTTGCATGGAAAGTCAATTTCAACTCCTAATTTTTTCAGGTGCAAACTGTTAGTTTGAGGGTGTGTAATGGATCCAAAAAAGCCCAAGTTGCTGTGTTCTGCCGTCTCTTGCGCGTGGTCATCTCCGTGGAATGCCAAATATCATCGACCATGGAGGTAATTTCCGACACCTCAGGATTTTCAGGGTTTGAAGCTTCGATTTTTTAAAGGCCAGTGAACTTACCCTTCATTTTTAGGGGTTATCGGTAATAAGCCATATTTTGGGGTGTAACACCTTCATTTTTCATGGGTTGTTGGGGTCCCAAGGGAATGATAATACCATTGAGAATAATCATACACCCTGGAAGATTAACAGCTGGAACATAGTCATAGGGGTTTGGGAAGATGATTTTCCTTTCTTTTCATGGGTGATTTGTAGGTTCCAGCCGTTAATCTTCCAGGGTGTACCCTTCCCTACAAATTCACTGCCAAAAAAAAAACTGAAAATTAGGGCCTGTTTGCCCTCAAAAAAAAGTGGAAATTCACCTTGCAAACATCAATTTTCAGGGGCAAACTTGCTGTGAGTTTCAGAAGAAGAACCAACAAAAAAGGCTTGATCTTCGAAATAGTGGGATGACTTTTTCAACTTGCAAACCTGTTTTCATACACCAAAAAATGAAAACTGGACAACTGATGATTTCCTTCATCATTCGAATCTGAACTTTTGAAAAAAAAACAGCTCTTGGAATTTGTTTTTGTTTCTAGACTGAGCTACCGGAAAGAAAAACAAGAAAAAACAATACCCTCCCTGAAACTAAGATTTTCCACCTAAAAATGGATGGCCGGTTCTGGCAGGTGCAATCTTTTCGTTCGAGGGAGGGTAAACGTTTCTACATCCCCCCCAACAACAAAATACGCTTGATTCATGATGGGGATTCCCTATCATTAGGGGGGCACTGAGAAAAAACGTAGGAAATCCCAACAAAAAAAAACATAGGATGATGTTCGTTAATATTGCAAGAACCTTTTTAAAAAACCACTGGGACCCATATCACCTTTGGCAGGGCATCCATGAAGAAAGCTTCAGAAAGTTCAAGCATCTGGGGCCACCCAGATCGAGTTTTTGGATTTCTTCCCATCCCACATGGTACCCTCCCTAAACTAACATCTTCGCACCAGAAAATGGATGGTTGGAAGACGATCCTTTCCTTTTGGGTTTCGGCCTATTTTCAGAGGCAAGCTGTTAGTTTCAGGGAGGGTATATGTTTGTTTAACCCTATGAACTTTGTTTCTCACTGTTTCTGGGAAAATGTGCACATCTTAAAGAATGGCCATGTTCTAAACTACTTGGAGGATCATCCCAGTTAGTAAGTGGCTAATAACCATAGTTAGTAAGTCCCCTAAGTAGGGATATTCCCCTTCCAAATGGGCTAAATGGCTTAAAAATGGGGGTTACTAACCAGTTACTAACTGGGATGATCCTCCAAGTAGGTCTGTCTGTTTCTTGGCAAAGCACCATTTCGGCAGTAGCCAAGCTTTGTTCATCCAATGCAATGGCAGTAGAAGGTGCTCTCGTCGAAGAAGTGGTTGTTTCTCCACTCCTGAAATGTATAAATCCGTGGTGCCTTTGCTGGTGGTGGTGTTCAACTTACCAATAGATGCTACTGGCACCTTACCATGTGAACGCGGAACTACAACTAGCTAATTCGTGGGTGGAAAAAACCACTGGTGTGTTTAGCCTGGTACTGCAAAATTGATCTGGCAGTGCTTCATGTCTTTGATTTTCTGCTGATCGGGTGCTTGCGTTGTGCCTTGATCGTTGGCTTCCAAAATGTTCCCTTCAAACACGTTTTCTGTTCGGTTTCAGAAACGGCACCCCAAAAAAGAGTCCTCATCCAAAGAAGGTGGGTCCCTACTGGTTATAGATGGGGCTACAACCCCCTACAGGGTTATAACCCCAGTTACCCACCCATTTATAAGGCAATATATAGGACTTACAAACCCCACCTTGAAAGTTTTCGCTTAAATACACCATCATTCAAAAAAAAGATCGCGATTCAACCTGATGGTCATCTTCTCACAAAAAATTTAAACGTATCAAAAAAAGGTGCATTTTCTCTAGTTGGTGGTTGAACCAGCCCATCTCAAAAATATGATTCAAATTGGATCATTTCCCTAACCAATAAAAAACTTATGAAGTTTCACCACCTAGTTCCGGAAGATTTTCTTGCTACCAAACTCAGATTTATTAAGTTGGATTTTTACCTTGCAAAACTCTCAAAAAAAACACTCAGACCGTCTACAAGTCGGGCCCCTAATAATTATAAATGGAGTTATAACTCCTATATATAAGTAGGGTTATAACCCCACTTACCCATTTATTTTCGGCCATTTATAGGGGATAAGTTGTAACAGCGTTTATAGCTGGTAGGGGCCCTCCTTATACAAACCAAGCATCTCCAGGTCATCATCGATGCCTTTGGCTATAGAAGCTCCTCCAGATCCTATGCAATGCCTGAAGCCGTAGCGTGTAACGACTTCAATTAGAAAAAGGTCAGGTGAGCAGCCTATAATCACCAAGAATTTCAGGTACCTAAAATGCAGGTATTGAACCTGCTATTTTGGGGGTGGGTTTTCCCTGTTACATAAGCCTTCCCATCAATAATGCACAACAACAAAAACATCTCAATTTTTCTGGATATTTTTTGTTTGGCCAAGTTGCACGTAGGATAACAAACTGGGAGCTACCTGACAAACAGCTTCTGGCTTCAAGCCACGTTGCTGCGATTCAAATTTCCTCAGTGATGGGGAAACATCCTTGTAACGATTTGTGTTAAGGGTTTGAATTGAGTCTTGACATGTGAGGTCTCAGAAAATTGTGATGTTGCTGTTGCACAAGTTGATATGATACTATTTTGGGAGTTCATCGGACTCTGTAATTTCGGGGGTGTTTTTTTTTACATCTCCCACCTTGGTCGAAGTTCGGAAAATCATCATAATCGACTCAAAAGTCCCGGCGAAAGGAAGGCGGGATCTTTTGAGATTCCAGGGTCCGGGTAGTCATTCTTTAGGTAATGGTATGGAAACCATGTGTGCTTTTTTAAAAACACCCACCTGGACAAAATGATCCAGACCCTTGACTAAGATTATTTTGAAAACTGGGTTGAGTTTCCACCAACTAATGGTAATTTTCCCTGCAAAAGAATCCACCAGCTGCTGCTGAGACTCAGAACTTCCCAGCGCCGTTGCGCCTCTTCTGCTGCCCGGTGCCGTTCGGGCGCGCGGCCGAACTGCCCAGCGTGCAAGTCACCTGCAAGTCGAAACCGGGGGCGAAAAAACCCGGGAAAAACGGCGGCTTTTGCAAACAGCTGGGGAGGCTCACATCAAAAATTGTCCATCCAAAAAAAACTATGGAAGGTTTCATGCGGGAATTACATGATTCTGAATAAAAAGAATTGGAGTGCAAGAAGATCTTGGATAAATTTGCCACTTTGGGGGATGTTCAACATGTGAAGAAGATGGGAATGTCTTCACATTTCAGAAACATATCAACATCAACACCCTACTGTTGCTGGTTCAGAAATCCTGCATGCACCACCTGTAATGTATAAAAAAACCCTACATATTTAAAAGAAAAAAACAGCCATAATTCTCCAAACATCAACTGGTTGATCTCCCCGGAGTTCTGGTTGCCATCAAACACTACCATCCTGTCTGGCTTCTGCTCCCAAAATCTGCGATTGAAAAAACTCCGGAGGCCTAAGATCTCCTGAAAACACCGCAATTCGCGCAAGGCATCCTGGCGCTTTGCGTTTCATTCGTGCCGTGCGTTTTTGGGCCGTTTTGGGGATCGGTCCCAAAAGGGATGGAAGTTTGGGAGTTGCTTGGAGCATCATCCCAGGACTTGTAACTGGTTAGGATCACCCCCCCATTTCTAAGCCATGAAGATCGCCCATTTGGAAGGGGAAGGAATCCCTACTTAGGGGACTTACTAACCATAGTTATTAACCACTTACTAAATGGGATGATCCTCCAAGCGGGGTGCCTTGGACCCTTGGGATTTTTTTATCACCTGGATAAATCGAGCCCTACTGATGGATGTCCTGTTGGAAGTGGATGGATCAATGGTGATCGGATCAATGGGTTAGTTACAACCTACTTATAACTGGGATATATTAAGGTTACTAACGATTTACTAACTTCTGGCAACATCCAAGTACCTAAGGTTGGGGGGGTGATTTTTTTCAACTCCACTTATTTTCGAAGTGAATATATTCCTATTAATTTACTTAAAGGCCATTTATAGGGGACTATGTATAACTCCATTTATAGCTAGTGTATAGCCCCCACTTCGAGATGAAAATTCATCATCGCAGCTTGGAACTCTCACACTGACACTGTTGGGTATAGTTATTCCAATAACCACTTGCAAATCGTACAAGTTACAGGGGTCATCATATGACACCGGGCCCCCAACAATGCGCTATTATTGTACCCGGGAAATCCCGTAAAAAAATTATCATACATGGCTGCACGGTTTTTGTTCCACCCAAAATGGATAAATTTAATAAGCCCTGGCAAAAACCCCTATAGTTTGGGTCCAATTCCAAAACCCGCCCGAATCCACGGTTTTTTGTGATTTGTTTTAGGACCCAGGGGGTAGATCCAAACATTGGGATGATGCCAACTACTGACCATCCACTGGGAGCCCATCCTCCAAGTAGTGACTTGAACCCACGGTGTTGGACCTAAACTATACCCAGTACTTGGAGGATCATCCCATTTAGCAAGTGGTTAATAACTATGGTTAGTAAGTCCCCTAAGTAGGGTTGTTCCCCTTCCAAATGGGCTAAATGGCTTAGAAATGGTGGTTACTAACCAGTTACTAACTGGGATGATCCTCCAAGTAAACTATACCCATCAGAGACTCATTTCCCACCCGAGTGGTCATTTACCTCGCCTTGTTCCTTCGGATGCGCTCGGGACCCACCAGTTTCTTGACGTGTGCAGCTTCTGACAAATACCTCTCCAGAGTCGATGCGGGGAAGTCACGTCATTCATCTCCAAGCAAGGTCCAGCTGGTTGGTTGAAACCAATCCAACTTGAAAAAATATGTAGTGAAAATGGGTTCATCTTCCCCAAATAGGGGTGAAAATAAAAGATATTTGAAGTTTCACCACCTATAGCAAGGTTTTTTGAAATCAGAATCAAAAAAACAGTTGAAACCACACTGGGTGATTGGTTTCTTTCAGTATCTCATGTCAAAATTTCAATGGGTTTCCAATCCCCATGCAACCTGTTTTTTGTCGCAACCTGTCAAAAAGGATCATAAGAGTATCTGCTTTAATCAAACCTAAGTAGGATACAAAGGTAATGAAACCAACTGTAGGTGAGCAAAGGTCGACAGGAGGGACTTCCATTGCCAACAAATTCCGATGAAGTAACTAACGAACTGACTAACTATTCAACTGACTCACTAACCAATGAACGAACTAAGACCTATTTTCCACGAAACTAAACTAAACTAACTGGAAAGTACTTCTTCAATCTCGAGGATACCAAGTCTTCCCTAACATCAACATACTTCATCAGGGCTCATTATATTACCAACCCAACCCAATCCACTATTATTTTTATTTCGGGAAATCCCTCCAAAACTGCAGATTTGTATGAAGTTTGATCCCTTGCAATATGGGTGTTTCCGAAAATGGTGGTACCCCCAAAACACCCCAAAATGATCATTTTTAGTAGGAAAACCCATGGTTGCTGGGTACCACCATTTTAGGAAACATCCATATGGGTCCCATTTAATGATCCCCCTGTTCATCTTCAGATGGAGATTTCCAAACGAATCGCCCAAGGTGCAACTGCGATTTGGCCGTTCGCCATACCAAATCCGTGTCGACCTCCTCTCCCATGGCCGCGGGATTTCGTGAGTCGTTGGTTGTTCCGTTGTTGGTTTGGTTTCGGTTGGTTGGTACCTGGAGCTTCTCGAAAAAGATTTAAAGACTTTTCGGAGCATTTTGGAAAAAATCCTCTAAAAACGAATGCTTTATTCAAACATCAGTGCCATCTACATTTTTATTGTTGAACGACTGTTTCCTTGCTAGATGCCACTCTTTATTTTTTCAGCTTTTCGAATGTATTCGCTGCTGGCTGCTGGCTGAATAGTTTTCCCACAATCGCGAATCTGACTCTACGACTCTACATTGAGAGTCTGGTACCTTGAGCCCAAACCCGCAGATTTTGCGGGGCAACAAAAATCTTGGGATTCAGCTTCAAGGTGGGGCCCCTAGCAGTTATAAATGGATCTTATAACCCCCTATTAATGGCCGAAAATAAACCCAGTTATAACTGGTAGGGGGCCCACCTTCTTCTGGTTTTTTGACCTTTTTTTTTCGGTTGCCAACCAACTGCTGTTTTTGTTTAGATTCGATCCCAAGAAAATCTCGACAAAAATCGAGTCCCACCTTCCAAAGACATCATGTTAACATATCTCCAAGTCTGAAAAATGATGGTTGGAAGGTAACTTTTCGGCATGTGTGAAAACTTCTGGGTACTGTAGATTTAGGGAAAACGGCATGGATTCGTGAAGATGTCCACGATTTCAATGGATGCGTTTATATAAATGGTCCTGTTGTAGCTTTCGACATGGATCAGCAACATGGAATTCGACACTCAGCACTGGAAATTCGAGAATCCGATCTTGCAACAAGAAACTCCAGCTTCTTGTGACCAGGGTGTTTTTCATCTACACATGACATCTTTGCAAAACAAGCATCAACACATCGCAGAAAAAACACACCTTTTGATTTCCCACAAAATTCCTTCCTACAAAAACTGCCGAATCCCATTGGTTTTTCCCAAAATCAACTGACATAAAACTGGTCTTTTGGAGTGGTGGTATGGAGTTGACAGCAAGGCCTTCTTTCTTTTTGTTGAAAAAAAAACTCTCTCTGTCCCCAGGCCCAACATCCGAAGTTAATCCTCCGGTGTCCCACCTGCAACATCACCGGGCGCAATTCTTCTCCACTCTCAACCTGTAAGGGTGCAGCAGCAATGGTTACCTGGCTGTTGAAACAATGTCGTCAGGGCTGACAAGAAAGAACACCATTTTTATTGAAAAAAACAAAAAACAGGGATCACAAAGTCTGACACCAACCCAAATAATGCCAGCTGATTGTTTGTGCATTGAAGTTGGATCCTGGGTGATTTAATGACCCAGGATCAAGAGATGCTGCTGGGAACAGCCAGCTTCTTTGTGGTTTTTTAAATAAAGGTACAGTTGGATTGATGGCAACCAGAAATCCGGCATCCACCAGTTGAATGGAATGGTAGTTTATCCGATATCCCATTATTGACAGGGTTTCAAAAACATCCCAGGTGGTTGGCCTTGGGATTTGTGAACCATCAACAGTACCAAACCTTTTTTTGAATTTTTGTTCCGCCTTTTCCACTTCATCCTCTGCCGTCTGAATCTTCTCGTTGACTGCAGGCAACATCTCCTTTTGGTGAAGTTCAATGGCCCGGGTCGGTTGAAAGTTTTCTTCATTTTGTCTGGTTGGTGGTTAAACCAACCCATTTGAGAAATATGCGCAAGTCAAATTATTGGATTTCCTATCTTCCCCAAGTTTCGGGGTGAAAATGCCAAAAAAATATGTGAAACCACCAACCTGTTGTTGGCCCATAAACCTCATGTTGTTTATTTTCTATTAAGTTCTGGCGTTAAAACAATGAAGGAGGGTATCCCACCAACAGCCGGCGCCCCCATCCTCCAACTGCTGCAAATGCTCACTTTCCTTAGGACAACCAGCGGCTTTCAACTGCTAGGTCCAGGGTGAAAAAGGCCGGGCCCTTTTTCAACCATTTCCCCTAATATGCAAGGTTGCTTTCGCCCTAAGGGATGCCATCATCACCATCCCCACCCGAACCCAGCACCTTAAAAATACATGTCCAGAAAAAAATATACCAGCATAGACCCCAATTTTTGCATGGGAAAGGTATCATCCATCTTCCGGAAAAAACTATAACAAAACAAACAAACAAACAAACAATCAATCAAACAAACAAACAAAAAAAACAACAAACAAACAAACAAACAAACAAACAAACAAACTACAATACAAACAAACAAAAAACAAAACAAAACAAACAAACTACAATACAAACAAACAAACAAACAAAAACAAACAAACAAACAAACAATACAATACAACAACAA